>CM059199.1:57373537-57403746 GCA_030323885.1 Branchipolynoe longqiensis
AATATGTGGTTGTGTAGGCAGGCTATAGTGAAATCAATGCAGGCAAAGAGAAAGGAAGAGTATAAAGTGTGAAAGAAGAGAGAGAGTCAAGCCCTCTGGTTTATTATTTATATGGTACATGGATTCAGTACAGAGTATCACCCCACCCTATTCTCCCAATGAGAAACAAGCATTCTTAGCTCTACCAATAGGGATCCAGCATTCCTGGTCCCCATGGTTACCAGGGATCTCCCCACCACCACCAAGCTGTGTGGCTCCCCTGGCCACCACCTGCCTTGAGCCTGAGTGTGGTGATCTTAACTAGCAGAGGGAGTAGGGGGTAGGCTCTGAGTGCCCCTTACACACAGTCCTGCCAGCACCACTATGTCTATTTACCAATCAATCAGGCACCACCAGCACCTACAGATACACATACATTCACCTGGTCACGTATACCCGATCAATAATAGAAAATTTGCATTCCCCCACCAATGCATCAAATTGGAATATTTTACATACTGTCATTCTGGAATGGCAGAATCCAGGGTTCGATTGCATCTCAAAACCCTATCCCTGCCAACATGACAATTAGGCAGTTCACACCACAGGCATGCAAACCTACGAAGGGAAACCATACACCTAACCATTTTTTATTTTTGATGGTCCATTAGTTGTTTAAGCAGGGGAAATTCCAGTCACAGACGACTGGTCTTCCTCATTCCACTGCTGGTCGATAGAAAGCCCGAGCCTACACTTTTACCGACCCAAGGGATTTTTAACCTCCCACACCACATAGACATGGTATGAGAGCAACCGGCCTTTGATGACGCTGTAAGTTATACACAGCGGTGGAAATCCAAATTGGCAGAGCTGGGGGCACGGGGAATCGAACCGCCGACCCGGGGATTAGGAGTCTGACCTAGAAAAAAGTCAGACACTCTTACCACTCCGCCACAGAGAACGCCACCATTCCGTAACTGAATGAGCTAATCACTACACATATATATACAGAGATACCCATACCACTTCCCTCAACCCAGCCCAGCATGCTGAATGTCGTAGTTACACTTATATACATGCCCATAGCAGATTATGGCATTTGTGCACCTCAATCATACCCAAATTTAGCTTAGTGTAATACAAAATATCACGTGAAATTACCGTCTCACATGTAAATTTTCAAACTATTCCATATGTAAGTCTTGAAAGGAATAATACTGACTTGTACTTGCTGCTGATGGAAATATGAGACTACATTTATATATATACATTGCAAGGAACTGTATTCTCACATGACCGGAAAACCAGTTCAACCTCTATATATATTTCTTTTTTCTTGAAGATTTATACTACCTATCATGGATAAGTCTGAATAGAGTTCTTTTCACCATTAGACAGTTTGTCGATAGTAAGCCTGAGCCTACACTTTTATCGACCCAAGGGATCGTTAACCTCCCACACCACTTAGACATGGTATGAGAGCAACTGGCCTTTGATGTCGCTGTAAGTTATACACAGCGGTGGAAATCCAAATTGGCAGAGGTGGGGGCATGGGGAATCGAATGACTGACCTTCAGATTAGGAGTCCGACCTAGATAAAAGTCAGACACTCTAACCACTCCGCCACAGAGAACAACGTAAATACTATGAAACTACATAAGTCGATCGACTGAACTAACATGATGGCCGAATTGGTAAGAGCGCGGGATGACTTCCTGCGAGGAGGTCATGTGTGTTGACCTTTGACCGGGTCAAAGCAATGACTTGCAAAATTTATACTTGTCCCTACCTAGCCTACCGCTCGGTATTAATATGATAAGGCAAGGACTGGTTAGCTCATTAGCCGTGTTCACACGGGGAAAAAGTAAAGCGATTCAGCCAAGGCGAATACTAGGATTCGAATTAGCTGCCCGTTCACACGGGCAGTACTTGGGCTGGAAATCGAAATCTGCGCATGAGCAAGTCCATACCAACCAGCGCCAGTTTGGGTTCGTCGATGTCACCACGAGAGAGTGTGGGTTCGACCTGGATATGTATGGACTGAATCGTATTGGTTTGGAATGGTCAAAACTTCTGCTGGGCAGTGAAAACCCTCAAATAAATCATGAAAAATATATCTGTGCACCTCTAGCAGGTTCATAGACCAAATTATATAATATGCGCTTTTGATCGACCGGAAAGTCAACAAACTAAGGTCTCGACTGCGCATGCGTGTGACGTCCTTAATCTGCCTCAGTGAGTCCACACAGGCAAAATAAATCGGTTCACAGAAATCGACTCGCGTAATCGACCTCCACAAGTGGTTTACATTATCAGCATCACAGGAATCGATTCAGCCCTAATCCGCCTCAGGTGCCCGTTCACACGCGAAATGTAACCCAAACTAGGCAAGTCAATTTCTATGAATCGATTTACATTCCCCGTGTGAACACGGCTTTAGTCAGGACAATGTGAGTGGGATATTTGGTCCTGGAGGTAGTGGCTGAATTTTACAGTAGAAGGGCATGATAAAGTCGCCTTGAGTGCGCACTGTCACAAGTCAGTACCCTCCTGATATAACCTTAGTTGTTGCTGGGATGTAAAATATAAACAAACAAACTCACATGATACATTTAGTATTATGGGGTCATGCTGTTCCAGTGTTATTATATTATTGAGGTGCTTGTGAACGCCCCTAAGTATTCAATCAATCAATAGTTCCATCCTCTAGTCGAGGGTTGGATGCAATGGTTCTCCACTTGTCCCGATGTTGTGCTGTTCTGATAGACTGTGAATAATTCAAGCCTGTCCACTGTGAAATATTTGTAAACCATGATGTTCTTGGTCTCCCTCTCCCTCTGCTGCCATTCACCTTCCCTTCCAACAATGTACGGTATATTGAACTCTGACGAATGATGTGGCCAAAATAAATAAGTTTCTTTGTCTGTATAGTGGCAAACAAGCTTTTCTTATTTTTAATTTTTCTGAGAACTTCTTTGTTGGTGATCTTCTTTGTCCATGATATTTTCATCATCCTTCGATAAGTCCACATCTCAAATGCTGCTAAACGTTTGTACATTTTCTTAGAGATTGTCCATGTCTCAGCCCCATACATTAGAGTAGACCACACATAACACTGAAGAATATGCTTCCTTGTTTGTATTAATATCTTACTTGATGTTAACACTCTATACATTTTGGAGAATGTTGTTCGGGCTATTGTTATCCTTCTTTTAATTTCTTCCTCACATCTCCCATCATTTGTAATCTTTTGTCCGAGATATATGAATTCGGATACTTGTTCTATGTTTGTGCCATCTATGGTTATATTGACATTTGGTTTATCTGTCTTTTTACTTATAACCATTGTTTTGGTCTTCCTGGCATTCATCTTCATGTTGAATAGTATTCCAGCTTTATTGATTCTATTCACTATATCTTGTAGGTTTTTCTCACTGTCTGCTAGTATTACACTGTCATCGGCATATCTAAGATTGTTGACGTTCATGCCACCTATTGTCACTCCCTTGCAATCTTCAATGTGTCTGAAAATCATCTCTGTGTACAGGTTAAATAGACATGGTGACAATACACACCCCTGTCGAACTCCTCGTTTAATCATAACTTCATCCGATAGGCACAGCTCCATTTTTATAAATGCATGTTGTGTCCAGTATAAGTTCACAATTAGTTTAATGTCTTTGCCATTGACACCAATATCTTGTAAACTTTTGATTAACAGTTCATGATTGACTCGGTCGAAGGCCTTCTCATAGTCAATAAAGTAATGTTAAATAGGGCCAATTTAGTAAATAACTGAAATTGTTGATTTGGAACAGGAACGCCGTGGACAGGAAGTGCGCATAATCAAACTTTATTATGAAGAGACAATGGTGCCTGGGGCCCAGCCGTATAAGGAGGAAACAAGTACAATAGTAGGGCGGGTGGGCAGGAAAATTGTGCACATCACTAGCTCGCTGAGAAGTGAGGAGATGGCAGTCAGCGAGCTGGAGTCAACGGTGAAAGATCCATAAAGGTGTGCTGGCCAATCAGGGCCCGTATGCAGGAGTCGGTGGTATTCGGTGGTAGCGAGCCAAAATGGTGGTAGGAGGAAATTTCCCGGGTATGGGCGAAGAGTGGTATGCACGAGTCGGTGATAGGCCTAACACCAAAAGGTTAACCGGTGTTACGTTACCCCTGGAAAATAGGAGGTATGGCGAGTTCATTAGGCCCAAATCTATTCAATGCTGTCATATTTAACAGAATTAGATACGCAATAAGTGAACTTTGATTAAATTAACCCTAAAATCAAAGTGAGATTAACGCTGCCGCCGCAACGGCGGCGATATTAATATTTATATTTTCGAGTCGACGAATGTAAAGTAAACAAATCGCCACCGCCGCATCGACGTCGATATCCATACTGTCACAAATCGCTGCCGCCGGCACCGCCGCAGGCCCAAATCTATTCAATGCTGTCATATTTAACAGAATTACATACGCAATAAGTGAAATCTTATCAATTTAACCCTAAATTCGAACCGATATTAACGCCCTCGCCACATTGGCGGCATTATTCATATTGTCGGCTTGAGGGAATTCCCAAATCTATAAATAACTTCACGTTTAGCTATAATGTAAGTGTTACGCGCTCCTGCATACGACTTGACACAGTTCCCGACGTCAGCGATAGCTAACCGGTAATAGGCTGTAACACCAAAACCCGCTACCACCGACTCCTGCATACAGGCCCTGGTGGACGGAAGTTGGACTCGTCCATCCACCCAAAGTAGAGTCCAATGTGTCGTCGGTGTGGTGAGCGGGGGTGGGGGGTATGTGTCGTTCCCGCCAAATCAAACACAATGCACACATTGTGGTAAATACTTGGTCTGGGGATACATTTATTGCCACATATTCTCTACATAGGAATTTCTGGCGATTACCACAATTGCTGGAAGATCAGCAATTCGGAGTTGAAATATGGTTGGTTGGTAGAGTTCTGTGTCCTGGTAACATTTAAGGTCATATAACGACGGGTATCCACAAGGGATAGTGGGCACTCATGGTGACTTTATAGTGATGCCATAGTGGGAAATCAGGCCGCTGGCACCATGAGCCAATATCTCACCTAATCACATTATCCTGACACTGAGCTAACTACTCCTTGCCCTATCCTATTAATGGCGATCGCCAGAATAGAAAGTGACAAGTATAAATTTTACAAGTCATTGGTTTGACTCGACTGGGAACCGAACTCCCGGTCTCCCGCACGCGAGGCCTGCTCTCTGTCGATTCGGCCACCACGTAGGGTTGAAGTATGGAGCTATTCAGCAGACAAACATGTATTTACCCTCCAACAAATATAATGTAAACAAAATGAGCAAAAGCTGCGCCATCCTCGCTCCATCTCGACGCGGCATAGTGAGGTCTACGCCGTTGAATTTGGCTAATTTCCCAACACACATCCCAGAATGCCCTGCGCGCACGCAACATGGCCGCTCCCCGGAGGGAGGAGGTGGACTAAGAAATCATCGAGTGGTTACAGCCAAAAGCAGTTATCGGAAGTTGTACTCAAAGGAGGGTGAGGGGGGGGGGGGCAGCCGACGTTTTCATCATTCATCTCGGGGTTGTACGGCGCGTACCACAGGCGGCGGGAGGAGGGTAAGTCTTTGACACGTTGTTATGGTCTAATAACAAAATGTTGATGAAACATAGACCCCTGCCACATTCTGTGATGAACTATGGATACACGCTTACTTTGCCGCGAAGGAGCGATGTCCTGTATGGTTGGTTGGTTGTTGGAGTTTTACGTCCTGACAACATCTAAGGTCATATCAGGAGGGGTACCGACTTGGGACAGTGCAAACTCATGGTGACTATATAGTGCTGCCCCACTGGGAGACCAGGCCACCAGCACCATAACCCAATATCCCACTCAATCACAATATCCTGACACTGAGCCAACCAGTCCTTGCGCTATCCTAATAATGCCGAGCGCCAGGCTAGGAAGCGACAAATATCAATTCATAGGTCATTGGTTTGACTCGACCAGGGTTCGAACCCATCGAATCCCACCATCTATCAACACAAATTCTGGAAAAGTAGTAAGTCTTTGTATGGCTTTGAAAATGATGAACACGTTATATGACCCCCCCCCCCCCCCCCCCCCCCACCCAACAAAAACAACCCCAACCACAGGGCCACTTTGCGACCACTTTAGACCAAAGAATCCGCAGTCACCAGTCACGCCCAGACGTCGGCCACCATTGTTTTGGTTGCAAGGATGTCACTGGTGAGTGTGGGTTCTTTGGTCTAAGGTGGTCGCAATGTGGTCGCAAGCTGTAATGTGACTGGGGTATAAAGCTGACCTAATTCTTATGGTAAGACAATCCAACGTGGCCAGTTCTGTGGTCTGTTTATGAAATAACGCTCATAGCGGGCGTATTAATAACTAAAAGTAACGCACACTACCTGCCAGTAACTTCTGGATCCAGTTCTCGCTTCCTACGCCTCCTTCACATTTATACTGTGCCCACAATATCAGCACAGGTTTTTGCTGCAACGCACCGTCTTAGCCCATAACACTGAACTTATTATGGCTAACCCACTAACACACTAACCTCCTTCATAATCTACTAATATGCCCTACCTAAGTACCCGCTCAACTATATATTTACAATGTAATGTAAACGGCCGGAACGCCAGAGCCTCGGCACTGAACAAATGTATGTTGATGAATGAACTGTTTTACCCCCCAAAAAACCCCCATCCTAGCAGCATCAGAACACACTTGCTCAAGCATCAATTCCCCCCCCCCCCCCCCCCCCCACCGGTCCTAATGGCCTAGCTCAAAACCATCAGGCGCTACAGCTTTAATTGGGCATGTTTTCACTTCAAATATCTCCAAAGCTAGCCACATATAATAAAGATTACTTCAACCTATATTAAGGTAGATTACAGCGATTAACCTAATTAATGTATTTATCTAACACTTAGCACACAGGCTTACACTCAAAGATAACGGGGTATACGTGTGTACTTTTGCTATCTGTTCATTTCAAATATCTCCAAAGTTAGCATTTATAATATACATTACTTCAGACTAAACTAGCTTACATTATAATGACCCACCTAACATATTTATGTACATTACTTCAGACTAAAGTAGCTTACATTATAATGACCCACCTAACATATTTATATACATTACTTCAAACTAAAGTAGCTTACATTATAATGACCAACCTAACATATTTATATACATTACTTCAAACTAAAGTAGCTTACATTATAATGACCCACCTAACATATTTATATACATTACTTCAAACTAAAGTAGCTTACATTATAATGACCCACCTAACATATTTATATACATTACTTCAAACTAAAGTAGCTTACATTATAATGACCCACCTAACATATTTATATACATTACTTCAAACTAAAGTAGCTTACATTATAATGACCCACCTAACATATTTATATACATTACTTCAAACTAAAGTAGCTTACATTATAATGACCCACCTAACATATTTATATACATTACTTCAAACTAAAGTAGCTTACATTATAATGACCAACCTAACATATTTATGTACATTATTACTTCAAACTAAAGTAGCTTACATTATAATGACCCACCTAACATATTTATGTACATTACTTCAAACTAAAGTAGCTTACATTATAATGACCAACCTAACATATTTATATACATTACTTCAAACTAAAGTAGCTTACATTATAATGACCCACCTAACATATTTATATACAATTACTTCAAACTAAAGTAGCTTACATTATAATGACCCACCTAACATATTTATATACATTACTTCAAACTAAAGTAGCTTACATTATAATGACCCACCTAACATATTTATATACATTACTTCAAACTAAAGTAGCTTACATTATAATACCACCTAACATATTTTCATTATTCAAACTAAGTAGCTTACATTATAATGACCCACCTAACATATTTATATACATTACTTCAAACTAAAGTAGCTTACATTATAATGACCCACCTAACATATTATATACATTACTTCAAATAAAGTAGCTTACATTATAATGACCCACTAACATATTTATATACATTACTTCAACTAAAGTAGCTTACATTATAATGACCCCCTAACATATTTATGTACATTACTTCAAACTAAAGTAGCTTACATTATAATGACCAACCTAACATATTTATATACATTACTTCAAACTAAAGTAGCTTACATTATAATGACCAACCTAACATATTTATATACATTACTTCAAACTAAAGTAGCTTACATTATAATGACCCACCTAACATATTTATATACATTACTTCAAACTAAAGTAGCTTACATTATAATGACCCACCTAACATATTTATATACATTACTTCAAACTAAAGTAGCTTACATTATAATGACCAACCTAACATATTTATATACATTACTTCAAACTGAAGTAGCTTACATTATAATGACCAACCTAACATATTTATATACATTACTTCAAACTAATGTAGCTTACATTATAATGACCAACCTAACATATTTATATACATTACTTCAAACTAAAGTAGCTTACATTATAATGACCAACCTAACATATTTATATACATTACTTCAAACTAAAGTAGCTTACATTATAATGACCCACCTAACATATTTATATACATTACTTCAAACTAAAGTAGCTTACATTATAATGACCCACCTAACATATTTTATACATTACTTCAAACTAAAGTAGCTTACATTATAATGACCCACCTAACATATTTATATACATTACTTCAAACTAAAGTAGCTTACATTATAATGACCCACCAACATATTTATATACATTACTTCAAACTAAAGTAGCTTACATTATAATGACCCACCTAAATATTTATATACATTACTTCAAACTAAAGTAGCTTACATATAATGACCACCTAACATATTTATATACATTACTTCAAACTAAAGTAGCTTACATTATAATGACCAACCTAACATATTTATATACATTACTTCAAACTAAAGAGCTTACATTTATAATGCCCACCTAACATATTTATATACATTACTTCAAACTACAGTAGCTTACATTATAATGACCCACCTAACATATTTATATACATTACTTCAAACTAAAGTAGCTTACATTATAATGACCAACCTAACATATTTATATACATTACTTCAAACTAAAGTAGCTTACATTATAATGACCCACCTAACATATTTATATACATTATTACTTCAAACTAAAGTAGCTTACATTATAATGACCCACCTAACATATTTATATACATTACTTCAAACTAAAGTAGCTTACATTATAATGACCCACCTAACATATTTATATACATTACTTCAAACTAAAGTAGCTTACATTATAATGACCCACCTAACATATTTATGTACATTACTTCAAACTAAAGTAGCTTACATTATAATGACCCACCTAACATATTTATATACATTACTTCAAACTAAAGTAGCTTACATTATAATGACCCACCTAACATATTTATATACTTACTTCAAACTAAAGTAGCTTACATTATAATACCCACCTAACATATTATATACATTACTTCAAACTAAAGTGCTTACATTATAATGACCCACCTAACATATTTATATACATTACTTCAAACTAAAGTAGCTTACATTATAATGACCCACCTAACATATTTATGTACATTACTTCAAACTAAAGTAGCTTACATTATAATGACCCACCTAACATATTTATATACATTATTACTTCAAACTAAAGTAGCTTACATTATAATGACCCACCTAACATATTTATATACATTACTTCAAACTAAAGTAGCTTACATTATAATGACCAACCTAACATATTTATGTACATTACTTCAAACTAAAGTAGCTTACATTATAATGACCCACCTAACATATTTATGTACATTATTACTTCAAACTAAAGTAGCTAACATTATAATCACCAACCTAACTAATGTACTGATATACAGACATACGCATAGACATGTAGCTAATGTACAGACACAGGCATACATATGTAAATAATGTACAGGTACAGACTTACACATGCAGCTAATGTACATATACACATATACACATGTAATTAATGTACATATACACACATACATATGTAAGCTATGTACAGATACACACCTACACATGTAACTAATATATAGATACACACCTATACGTGTAGCTAATGTACAGATACACACATACACATGTAACTAATGTACATATACACACATACACATGTAACTAAAGTACAGATACATAAATACACATGTAGCTAATGTACAGATACACACATACACATGTAACTAATGTACATATACACACATACACATGTAACTAATGTACAGATACACACATACACATGTAACTAATGTACAGCTACACACATACACATATAACTAGTGTGCAGATACACTAATACGCATGTAGCTAATGTACAGATACACACATACACATGCAACTAATGTACATATACACACATACACATGTAACTAATGTACAGATACACACATACACATGTAACTAATGTACAGATACACTAATATGCATGTATCTAATGTACATATACACACATACACATGTAACTAATGTACATATACACACATACACATGTAACTAATGTACAGATACACACATACACATGTAACTAATGTACAGCTACACACATACACATATAACTAGTGTGCAGATACACTAATATGCATGTAGCTAATGTACAGATACACACATACACATGTAACTAATGTACATATACACACATACACATGTAGCTAATGTACAGATACACACATACACATGTAGCTAATGTACAGATACACACATACACATATACACATTTAGCTAATGTACAGATACACACATACACATGCAACTAATGTACAGATACAGACCCACAAAGCGGCCATGTATAATATATATTAATAGACACAGCAGCAGCAAAGCCGCCATTCTCCAGAGCACATAAATGTATGTACACACCCTAAGTGTCGCCGCTCACGCCGCCGCCCGTATCAAACCGATTATCGATTACACCGCCACAACAACACCCCATCCCGATCTGCAACTATCGGTTCCCGTGACAGGGAGCGGGACGAAGCTCAGGCGGTAGAATGTCCACCTGTGAAGGTGTGGGTCATCCTACCGATCCTACTCAATGGACCCTTTTGCAGTTTGGGCTATTTTCCATTCCAACCAGTGGTCCACAACTGGTTCATCAAAGGCTGTGGTATCTGTGGGAAAGTGCATATAAAAGACCCCTTGCTGTTTATCGGAAAGAGTAGCCCATGTGGTGGCAGTGGGTTTCGTCCAAAGAAATATGTCAGAATGACAATAGGTTTGACGTTCAATAGCCGATGATAAAAATCAATGTGCTCTAGAGGCATCATCAAATAAAATAAGCTTGACTCTTCTTTTTGGTTGCAATGACACTGCTTGTCACTGCTTGTCACTGCTTGTCACTGCTTGTCACTGCTTGTCACTGCTTGTCACTGGTTGTCACTGCTTGTCACTGCTTGTCACTGCTTGTCACTGCTTGTCACTGCTTGTCACTGTTTGTCACTGCTTGTCACTGTTTGTCACTGCTTGTCACTGCTTGTCACTGCTTGTCACTGCTTGTCACTGTTTGTCACTGCTTGTCACTGCTTGTCACTGCTTGTCACTGCTTGTCACTGCTTTTCACTGCTTGTCACTGTTTGTCACTGCTTGTCACTGCTTGTCACTGCTTGTCACTGCTTGTCACTGCTTGTCACTGCTTGTCACTGTTTGTCACTGCTTGTCACTGCTTGTCACTGTTTGTCACTGCTTGTCAGTGCTTGTCACTGCTTGTCACTGCTTGTCACTGCTTGTCACTGCTTGTCACTGCTTGTCACTGCTTGTCACTGCTTGTCACTGCTTGTCACTGCTTGTCACTGCCTGTCACTGCTTGTCACTGCTTGCCACTGCTTGCCACTGCTTGTCACTGCTTGTCACTGCTTGTCACTGCTTGCCACTGCTTTTCCTGTTCTTGTTTTTATTTTCATTCTTCTTAAATGTTGTGTGCGCGTGTTCGTGTGCATGTGGGTGTGCTGAGGAAATTTGTATTGCGCAATGATAATAATAATGTCAGTATCGACTCATTTGGTTTTCAAAGGTTGCAATGGCATAAGCCCTGTTCACACACACAACTTTAGGCTGAACTAGATAAGGCGAACTAGAGGAGGCGAACTAGGTGTCCTGTCCACACAAGCAGTACTTGGGGCGGTTTAAGGCGGAAATCGATCTCTGCGCATGAGCAAGTCCATACTAACCAGCGCCAGTTTCGGTTAGGCGACGTCACCACGAGAGAGTGTGGGTTCGACCTAGATATGTATGGACTGAATCGTATTGTTTTGGAACGGTCAAATCTTCTGCTGGCCAGTGAAAACCTAAAAATAAATCATGAAAAAAATATCTGTACACCTCTAGCCAGTTCATAGACCAAATTATATTATATAGTGTGACGTGCTTAATCCGCTTCAAGTAAACCGCTACTGTCCAGACAAGCAAGGTGGGCCGACTTAAGCTAGTTCACTTCATCTATACTACCTCGAGAGGTGGTTTACTTGAAGCGAACTTGTGAGTCGGCTCATGCCTAAGTCACCCGAACATCACGTCTACACGACCAATTTGAGTCGAACTAAAGGAGGCGAATTAGTTAAGCCGACTTAACTCGCCATTGTGAACGGGGCTATATTTTGGGTATGGTTGATTAGCTTTATAATGGGGTGCCTCAGGAACCAATCTGACAGGTGAGGCTGTGATACAATTCAGGCTGTTAAAATAGCATTCAAGTAGACGCGTATATGAAAGATTCACCCCATACTTGCAGTTTAGAGGTGAACGAAAACATAGGCTAAATACGGGCGAACATAGTTTTTGCATGGAACAGGAAGTAGAATCCCTGGCTCCAGTATCAAATGGCTACTTATATCGGCACCGAGTTGGTGAATTGAGAGAGAATACAAAAAGACAAGATGGCGGTGATAGAATGCCATCGGTTTCACCTTTAAAGTTCTTTAAACTACATGTTTGATTATATACTTTTTTTCAAATCAGAAATAGCGGGTAAAGGCCCTGTCACATTATGGCGTATGGCGGGAGCGTATTGAAAACCTACGTAGGTCCTGCGCGTGTCGGCCTATGATGACATTTGGTGACCTTTCGGTTGGTTTTGAGCTTATGTGGAACCTACGAGGAGCGTACGAGGAGCGTACGAGGAGCGTATGGGAGCGTGCTGTGACATTTTTTGACAGTATGCGCCATACGCCCTCATAGGTCGAGTTTTTTTGAGCATGCACAAAAAAATTTGGACGGACGGATTTCTGAAAGCGTATGGCGGCGTATGCCTCATACGCTTCACATAAGCCGGCATCTGGCGGCATCTGGCGGCGTATGAGTAGCGTATGCGTAGCATATGAGTAGCGTATACGGCGTATGCAGACGTATATGACGTAACGCACTTACGCCGCCATACGCTCCCGCAAAAAACCCTAATGTGACAGCCCCTTAAATATGAAAATATATGTGAAGAATATATTTTGCTTCTTAAATTAAGAATTTATCAGCTCAGTTCATTTCCCCACCATGTCACCATTTTTCAGCAGTTTTTCTAATGGGTTGATTGTCAACCCTACTACGAGTATGGGGTGATCTTTTATCTAGTACGCTCGCTAAGTCTTTTTGTTTGCATCATAGAATCCCCGCACATGCGCAATGCCTGGATGGCCAAGGTAGCAATTCTTTAATTATTTGTGTGATGAATTTATTTACCCTGCTCATACTGGATAAGTGTGTTAATACTTGTTTTCACCACTGGGCAGCAGTGGTCCAATTTGGTTCAAGTCTTAGGAATTTAGTTTGAGTAATAATTTAGGTTTTCTTGCTTCTTGTTTATGTTTTGTAACTGTTTGTAAATTGCAAACAGCGCCAAATCCAGCTTTCACTATATTTTGTGTTAATCTATTTAAACATCATCTGTATTTCTAGGTTACATTATTTTATTAGTAGTTTCTTAAACACTGATATTACTAAACATAGCTGTGTTTGTTTGTTGTTGTCTTACGTCCTAGCAACATCTCAGGTCACTTCAGTACGGCCAAGGCTGATAGTACTAGACAGAAGCTGGGTTCTGTGTAGGACTCCGTGCTTTAACAAATCTATGGATCTAAATATATGCTGTGTAATAATTATACAAGTATAATAACCTGGAACATCCCTCCTTTCCCTCACGACTCACTTAGCTCCATGGACTGATGGAGTCTGTCCTAGTGATCTACTGCTCCAGCCTCCCCAACCCCAACTCCAATGGTGACACCGCAACCCCTGCACAGTGTAACCGCCACTCATTGTACCGCTAGAATTATGTTAATTTTATATTAATTTCTTTGTTGATTTATTTATTTATTCATCACACTGCTTTGGAACAAGACGCACTCCGATCTGCACATATTGGCCGCCATGACACCGTCTGTTCGTTTGTTCTATTCTTGTTTTTTTGCGTGGCGTGTTTAAGACATTTTTATCGACAATAATAATAATGTCAGTATCGACTCATTGGGTTTTCAAAGGTTGGGATGGCATTTGGGCTACGGTTGATTAATTTTTACAATGGGATGCCTGATGAATAATTTGACAGAAGGCCCACGCTGTCACGCAATTCAGACCATTAAAGTAGCATTCATTTAGATGCCCTACATGTTTATGTTTGCATCATAGAATTCCTGCACATGCCGATTGCCTAGTTGGCAAAAGTAACGACTCAGCACGAGAAAGCAAAGCTTGTTTATTTAATGACGCCTCTAGAGCATATTGATTCTCATATCATCGGCTATTGGACGTTAAACGTATTTTCCTTCTGACATATTTGTTTGGAATAAACCCACTGCCGTCACATAGGCTACTCTTTCCGATAAGCAACAAGGGGACTTTTATATGCACTTTCCCACATACAGGACAGCACATACTACAGTCTTTGAAAATGGAAAAGTGGCCTGCAAATTGGTTGTGAACATCCATGTATTGTCTGCGATAGGCAAGTGGGTGTGTCTCAGACTTCTTACGTTCTGCTATCAATTTAATCAAGGAATGTAACCAAAATAAATAAATAAATAAAATCGCTTCCCAGAGTCACTAACCACTAATAAGGCCAGGTATTAAAACAAACTTGTTTAACATCCCTGCCCGAACTGAGAAATTCCACACACCTCAAAATATTTTATATTTTTCAAAACACAATTCAAATAAATATTAAAACTCAAAACAACGCTTTCCCACCTATTATAACGATTGTGCAATGACCGACAAACTTAATTCGCAGCACTCGGACAAAGAAGAGGAGAGGGTTTCGGAAAGGCGATTTTAATGAGTTCAATAACATCAGGTTATATAATTATCATCAATTATAATAAACAACAAATCAGTCAATCATTAGTTCAGAAATGGTAGAGAGATCCATCAAGGGACTAGATAATTGCTAACTACCAGAGAATGTTCAGTACTCTATCTGAGGGCGATAAGTGTCAGTTCCATATCGGAGTAGTTAAGCTTAAGGACACATCGCGTCAAGTAAATGAGATATCACTAAGAATCTAATGTAGGAGTTATGAGGCATCAATTGATCAATAACATATATATATCGAACAGGAGAGACAAGCGAGATCTCGTTAAAGATCGGTCTGAGGCAGGCTCGGACAGTCGTGCGTCAGGCGCGTGTTAGCGAGGGAGGCTGGCTCCCGACAAGATAAGCAGTGGTGAGTGCAGGGCCAGGTGAGGCCGTGAATCTGTAGGATTAGAGCAAAGATAAGTACAATAGGAACATATATCAAGAACAATGAACAACATCAGCACTTAACCCCATAAAGAAGCGGGTGGGTGGGTGGGAGAAGTTACTCGGGCCAGGATCAGGCGAGAAGTGAGTAGTGGGCGGGGCGGAAATCAGGTGCTGCTTGTTCCTTCTTTGGGCTTGTTCCTTCTTTGCCTCGTGCGCGAATTAACCATGTTGCCTACCCAACATAGGTAATTCGCAGCAATCGGACAAAGAAGACGAGAGGGTTTCGGAAAGGCGAGTTTAATGAGTTCAATAACATCAGGTTATATAATTATCATCAATTATAATAAACAACAAATCAGTCAATCATTAGTTCAGAAATGGTAGAGAGATCCATCAAGGGACTAGATAATTGCTAACCACCAGAGAATGTTCAGTACTCTATCTGAGGGCGATAAGTGTCAGTTCCATATCGGAGTAGTTAAGCTTAAGGACACATCGCGTCAAGTAAATGAGATATCACTAAGAATCTAATGTAGGAGTTATGAGGCATCAATTGATCAATAACATATATATATCGAACAGGAGAGACAAGCGAGATCTCGTTAAAGATCGGTCTGAGGCAGGCTCGGACAGTCGCGCGTCAGGCGTGTGTTAGCGAGGGAGGCTGGCTCCCGACAAGATAAGCAGTGGTGAGTGCAGGGCCAGGTGAGGCCGTGAATCTGTAGGATTAGAGCAAAGATAAGTACAATAGGAACATATATCAAGAACAATGAACAACATCAGCACTTAACCCCATAAAGAAGCGGGTGGGTGGGTGGGAGAAGTTACTCGGGCCAGGATCAGGCGAGAAGTGAGTGGTGGGTGGGGCGGAAGTCAGGTGCTGCTTGTTCCTTCTTTGCCTCGTGCGCGAATTAACCATGTTGCCTACCCAACATAGGTAATTTGCAGCACTCGGACAAAGAAGAGGAGAGGGTTTCGGAAAGGCGAGTTTAATGAGTTCAATAACATCAGGTTATATAATTATCATCAATTATAAACAACAAATCAGTCAATCATTAGTTCAGAAATGGTAGAGAGATCCATCAAGGGACTAGATAATTGCTAACTACCAGAGAATGTTCAGTACTCTATCTGAGGGCGATAAGTGTCAGTTCCATATCGGAGTAGTTAAGCTTAAGGACACATCGCGTCAAGTAAATGAGATATCACTAAGAATCTAATGTAGGAGTTATGAGGCATCAATTGATCAATAACATATATATATCGAACAGGAGAGACAAGCAAGATCTCGTTAAAGATCGGTCTGAGGCAGGCTCGGACAGTCGTGCGTCAGGCTCGGACAGTCGTGCGTCAGGCGCGTGTTAGCGAGGGAGGCTGGCTCCCGACAAGATAAGCAGTGGTGAGTGCAGGGCCAGGTGAGGCCGTGAATCTGTAGGATTAGAGCAAAGATAAGTACAATAGGAACATATATCAAGAACAATGAACAACATCAGCACTTAACCCAAAAGTGAGGAAAGTGCTGATGGAACCCGAGAGAGCGGCTCCGGGGTCAGACAATAGATAACAGAAATCTCGGTAAAGATCTGCATGAGTCAGCTTAAAGGAACATTACGTCACATGCAATTGAGATATCAAGAATAAGAGATGATTAGTACTTTATCAGGCATGGATTGATCAATAACATATCAGAGAATAGGCAAGCGAGATCTCGGTAAAGATCGGTCTGAGTCAGGCTCAGGCAGTCGTGCGTCAGGCGCAGGATAAGCGAGGGAGGCTGGCTCCCGACATAGTAAGCAGTAGGTGAGTGCTCGACCAGATGAGGCCGGTAAATCTGTATAGTTAGAGCAGAGATAAGTACAGCAGAAAATATAAAGAAAACAGTGAACAGCATCAGCACTTAACCCAAAAGTGAGGAAAGTGCTGATGGATTAGCCTTCTTAGTAGTTTAACGAGATAGGTATAAAAAAAAGGAGAGCCGAGTCTTAGTTGAACTTAAATAGTTAAACACCGAACCAGGTGCCTTTAAGCGGGAATCCAGAAAGATCAGTAATGCTAGGACATCGTAGTGTCCTGGATTGAGTGGATCAACCTGATGACTGTGGCAGAACTCAGCGTAGAGCTTAATGTGCAGCAACTTGTTCCTCCAGGTTCCTGGCGCCAATGAGTTCCTGCTCGCATTGATAAGTGACAGATGTTGAACACTGTGTAGCCTGGAAGATAGAACCCAAAATTTAAGCCTATCTTCCAGGCTTTGAATGAGAAAGGATGATTAGTGTCGAATCAGGGAGGAGGGAAATAAAGAAAGGGTTAGGGGTAGGGAATGGAGTGGGCATCTGTGAATCTGGAAGCTTATCGATAGTTCAGAATGATTTTTGGCGGCTATCAGCCAGAGCTACCTAGCACAGGCACAGAGGAAGGGATCTCGACCTGAGCCTGATAACAGTACCTGCTGTGAGGTTTGGATATCAGTATTTATTGCTATTCTACACTCATGGGGATTAGGCGGGAGGAAAATTGTGAGGGCCATGACTTCTAAGCAGTCTCTAGTATTACTATTCGCAAGTACAGCATAGTACCACCACCTGGTGTTAACTGTTAGAAATGCTCTATTTGTGAACTGGTATAAATGGCCAGGTGCATAGATGTGTTTAATTAGTTGCTGGTGGTGCTTGAAAAATCGGTAAAAAGAGATATTGGTGCTGGCAGGACTGTATGTAAGGGTACTCAGAGACCAGCTATTCAGTGAATTCTGTTAACCATGAGCATGACTAATGGCATATTAGATACGGAAACCTGTCCACGCAGTTATCCTAGCCCTCGGGTAGCGGACTAAGGAGCAAGCGGTTTGAAAGTGTAATTCAGATTATCCTAGCCCGCCGGGACAGCACTGAGCAGCAAGCAGGTAAACCTGTAGTTTACAGTCCGTAGCTCAATCAGCTGTAGAACGGCAGTATGTAGCTCATCTCGGTCATTCTCAGATTGTCACCTAGGAAGAACAAATTGTTTTGAGCAGCAAGGGTGAAGATATAGTTTCCATTATCCTAGCCGCCTTTACAGAGCTGAGCAGCAAGGGTAAGGTGTAGTTTACATTATCCTAGCCTGCCGGTACTTCATAGTGAAAACAGCTAAACTGAATACAGTGAGTCAGGGACCAGCAGTCTCTATAACTAAACTAAATACAGTGAGTCGGGGACCAGCAGTCTATAGTAAATCGGTTCAGGAATGTTACTAGCAAACTATCTTTCTGCAGGTGCCAGTGTGTAATTATGTAAATGCGACTAGGGTGGAGAGGATATGCCTGGGCTGGTATGTTCTAACCGGCTGTTGTCCGAGAAGCGAGAAGTGGGCATGTCTGGAGGAGGAGCATGTAGTGGCAGCGGAGCAGGCACCGAGGAAAGATTTGTGTAAATGGGAACATGTAGTTTACATTACCTAGCCCCCGGTATTCAATAGTGAAAGAGTGCTAAACTGAATGCAGTGAGTCAGTGACCAGCAGTCTCTATAGTATTACTTTAGCAAACTACAGTCCTGCCATCTGGTGTTAACTGTTGGAATCGGGCAGTAGCTTCCACCGCCAGTACGATACGCACAAGCGAGCAAACGTTAATAAATAACAAATAATAGCTGCACTACTTCAGATGGAATTCTGTTAATTAGAACTATTCAATACTGAGACCAGTGTGTCTAACTTATGAGCATGACTCAATAGTAAACAGAGCATGGTACCATTACAATGACATTGAATGAACGAGGACTAGCTTTACTGTACGACTAACCGTTAATAAATAAAATACAAAATAGTTGCACTACTTCAGAAAAAAAAATCTGTTATTTAGGAGGAGTCATTGCTGACACGAAATTCTGTCATTTGTTAGCATAACCTTGGCAACACAGGCAAAAAAGATCGCGAAACTGACTAACGGAAATTTCACTGCTTCAAATCTGTTACTACTTCAGATGAAATTCCATTATTTAGGCCGGATCAATGCCGACACCAAATTCTGTAAGTTATGAGCATGACACACTAAAATATCATTCTAGAAACCAAACTGACAGTGTGACTGTGCGGTGAGCAGAGGTACTGACCTTGTCATGACGGTGCGCAGAGAGAAGCAGCGAAAACAAGAAAGCTTGAAGGTTTTATAAATAACAATTCACAGGCTAATCAAATGGGTGACTAGGGACCCGTCAGTCCGAGTTCTGGCAGAGAAATATTGCACTGATTCATAACATTACTGAATATTCACTGGTCAGGTTAACATCAGCTAATTATGAACATGCGATAATACTTAACATGAGGAAACAGCTGGCGAGTGACACGGGTTACTAGCACGTCGGTACACACGGCATGCGATGTACACAGGCAGGAAAAACGAAGTGCACAGTAGCAGCAGTGAGCAGGCTCACATGACACCCGAGCCGCCCTAACCGGTTGGCAGCGGCGCTCCCAAGTCGGAGGCATATCAGGTGCCGTAGTAGAACAATCTGACTTGCTTATGCGAGGGCGTGTGGCGAAATTACCCGAGCAAGAGTCAAGCGACTTCCAGTGTGACCATGCGTGAGCAAAGGTAACTGACACTGTCAGTACGGTGCACAGAGGCAAGCGATGATAGCAAAGCATGAAAAATATTGCATGCTTCGTAACAATTCTAACATTATTGAAATCAGTGCAAAGCTTGTAATGCGTTAAATATGAACATGAGATAATACTTAACTGACGTCACGAGGTAGCAAGTGGCACAGGTTACTGTCACATTGGTAACCCAGTATGCGATGTCCACATGGAGGACAGCGAAGTGCACAGTCGCAGCGGCAGCCAAACACGACGGTGCACAGAGGCGAGAAAAGATAACAACAAAGGGTGAAGGTTTGTCAAGTAACTAACAATTCACAGGCTAATCACGTGGGTGACTAGGGACCGTCAGAACAAGTGCCGGCTGGGGAATGTTGCAATGCTTCATAACAATTTCTGACATTTAATGAATATTCACTGGTACGGTTAAAATTAGTTAACATGAGATAATACTTCACCTGAGAAACAATGGCAAGTGCCAAAGATTACTGTCACATCGTTAAACAGGGTATGTAGAACAACCGAATGAAGCAAACGGGTGAACATGTGGTTTACATTATCCTAGCCCGCCGGAACCGCGCTGAGCACCAAGCGTGAATGGAGGTGCATTGGAATTTCCAAGGTTGATAGAACGGCACACGTGTGCCTAATTACTGTCACCTCGTCGATACGGAGAACAGACCAAACATTAGTAACATAAAATCAATAATTGGAGTACTTCAGATGAACTTCCGTTAATTAGGAAAGTAAATGCTGACAGCAAACTTTGTACTTTGTACTTTGTGAGCATGACTTACTAACTAGAGTTGGCAGATAACTTCTTAGGAGTGTGACTATTGACCACTAAGATCAAGTTCTGTTAATTATGACTGTTAGCTATTCCTGATAGTGCTAAATTGAAGGAAATGAGCCGTCCAGCGGCAAGGCATACTGTCACCTCGGGAAGCATGGAAGAAATCCTAGCGCGCCGGTACCGCGCTGAGCAGCAAACGTGGGAACGTGTAGTTACATTATCCTAACCCGCCGGTGCAGCACATAGCAGCACACGGGTGAACGTGTAGTTTACATTATCCTAGCGCACAGGTAGCGGTACAGAGCTGAGCAACAAACAAAACTGTGTAGTTACTTTATCCTAGCCCTCCAGGACAGCACTGCACACGCAGGTGACGCCCTTATCGGTGTTGTGACTCGCTAAAACTCTCCAAAACGTTAACACATATGTGGCGGCTGAGGCCGTTTCGGGTCGAATTCCCAGTGTAACCATTTGCCAACTAATATTTAGTACGAGTCAAACTGATAACGTAATCTGCAAACCTGTGACCATGACTGGGTTATAGTTCTAGATGCAGAACTGCGAGCATAACTACGTGAGGGTTGCAGCCATATAGGCGTGAAACTAACACTGCCACTAACAGCGTAAACACGTTACTGGAATAACAGACATACTACTCGCACTACTTCATATGAAAACCCTAATTAGGACAACTCAATGCTGACATCAATACTACAAGTTGTGACGAAAACTACCACAAAATTCCAGATAAAGAACTGTCATAAGCTGTGTTTACACGGGGAATTGTGAGGCGAATTAGACAAAGCGATTCATATGAAGCGAAGTAGCGGCGTGTTTACACGAGGCGAGTTTGAAAGTGTTTGGGCGCCGGGAACCAGCAGCCTTAGTTCTGCCTGTAGCTGGCAAGCACTGTTATATTTGTTGAGTTTACACTCGGCGATTCGACGCCTATGCAGCTGCTACGTTAATATCGCTTTTAATTTAGGGTTAATTTAATTAAATTTCATTATTTGAGTATGTAATTCTGTTAAATATGATCACATTCAATAGATTTCGGCCTAATCGGGCCCTAACACTGCCAGGTACCAGCGATTAGTTACTGCTCCCCCTGTTTCCGGCACGCACTACTATTTTATAGTACCGCCGCCCGGGAACCAGCTGAAATCGCTTCATATAAACCACCTCTCGAGGCGATCTACAAAAAGCGCATCATATGAAGCGAATCAGCCCTAATCCGCTTAAGCGGTGCGTTTACACGGCGAATGTGAGGCGAACTAGGCAAGGCGAGTCATATGAAGCGAATTAACTCGCCCGTGTAAACAGGGCTATAGTGCCTGTAACTTGTAAGTAAGCAGAGGTACATGACACTGTCACGACGGTGCACAGAAGGAGCATGGACGACACCGCAGCAAAACAATTTACAATGGTTCAACACAGCACTAACTAGTGAGAAATCACTGCTAATGTAACACCAGTTAACTATGACAAGAAATAATACTTATGATGAAAATACAGCAAATGGCACAGGTTACTTACCATCACGGGAAGCGAAGTAAGTGTTGCGCACGGCCGCCGGTGGAGAAGTTACTCGGGCCAGGATCAGGCGAGAAGTGAGTAGTGGGCGGGGCGGAAATCAGGTGCTGCTTGTTCCTTCTTTGGCTGGTTGTTCCTTTGCCTCGTGCGCGAATTAACCATGTTGCCTACCCAACATAGGTCATCCTGACGATTTTATAGTAATTCTATTTTTTTCTTGTTCAATTTCTGGCTTGAAAATATCTACGCTCTTCTCTATTTTCCTATCTTGCCTTTTGACCATGAATGCCATGGTTCATTTTCTTCTGCCGGTACACCGCCATTCTACATACAAAATGAAAAAATTAATAAAACCCTCCAACCCGACCTGGAAGAATGTTAATGGGTGGATGCTAAACAAGTATATTTTTTAATGTGGCCTAACTTGTTCAACATAATTCTGCTGTCTTGACTGCATCAGCCATATGTATTCATACACATTCAACCTCCCATACTGAATTATTCAAGCCTCGGTTTCAAATCGCATGACCAGAGCCGCTTCACTCAGCTCAAATTGGGTGTTTATGTTTCTGATGTACTTTTCTTACGGCGAATTTAATTAACTTTGGTGCTGATTGAGTTCCCTTCAGAACCCTCAATTGTCAGCGTATACAAGCATTAACCCTTTCTCACCAGCTTTTGGCCTCTACTTGCACGTGTAGTAGTCTGAACATGAGCTCCACTATCACTCGGTGGCTGCAAAGACTCCACCGCACAACTATGCAGTTACACCGCGCTAGGTGGCAGCATGCTAGCCACCGGACAGTGCCCTGACTGGGCTGCCCTCTACTGTGTGTGGCTAGCCCACCCCCTCCCACCTACCTGTAGAGGTGATGTGGGACCTAGCGAGTTAGGGGGCGGGTGCCTTGACTGTGGACGACGCGGTGAGTGGATTGACAAATAATAAATGTATGAAGCATATGTGGACTTATCGTTCATCTGTGTGTGTCTGCGTGAGTTCAAGATCCTGGAACTGTCGTCATCGGCCTATCACACCTTTTTTAGTGTCATCGGGTTAATGGAAATGGGAAATATTGCGCCTCAAGAAGGATTCGAACACAGACTTGTGGCCATTCCAGGGCTTGCGTGCTAACTTATACACTACCTAGGCTCCCTGATGTAATCACCCTATCCATGTCTACCTGTCTATTTAGTTCCTTGTCTGAGAGGTCAGTGCAAACTACTGCACTCATCCCCCCTTGAATTGTAATTATATTTTAGGGTTTATGTTCATAAGTCTTTTAATGCTTACAATTACGTACATACAAGCAATGCACTTACATATCGATATATATACATATACATATACATATATACAACTTAGATTCAATAACCATATAAGCATGTAGTTTGTACATGATCCAGGTCACAACAATCAGTGTCATGGGGATGATGGAAATGGGAAATATTGTGCCTAGAATAGGAATTGAACCTAGACCTCTCGTCATACTGGGGCAAGCATGCTAACCATTACACTGCCTATGCTCCCAGATGCAATCACCCTATCCACACCCACCTGTCTCTGTGTCTCCTTGCCCTAGAGGTCAATTAAAACCCCTACACTTAGAAAATTAATTCGGCCATGCTCACTGAACCCGCTTTGTATATATTTGTATTTTCTTGAAGATTTATACTGCCTGTCATGGATAAGTCTGAATAGACTTGTTTTCACCATTAGACAGTTGGTCAATATAAAGCCCAAGCCTACACTTTTACCGACCCATGGGATTTTTAACCTACCACACCACATCGACACGGGATGAGAGCAACTGGCCTTTGATGATGCTGTAAGTTATACACAGCGGTGGAAACCCAAATTGTCAGAGGGCTTTATTTACACTATGCAGAAATGTCCGAAATTCACAGGAGCTCAAACTGCAATACATGTTGAATGACTAAACCAGTATCTGAGTTGAATATGTAGGATAAAATCAAGGCGAAGTGTTTTGATTTAGAAAAAATGAAGTTTTCATCAAATCATGCAGCTCTGAGGTTGGAGAGTCCGATGGTTTTCAGTTTCGATCATTTTCTGAGATATATATATATATATTTGGTTATAATTTTACCTCACTTCATTCGTAAGTAACTTTGCTTTCAAATGAGAAGTTAGGAGATATGTGAAGGGAAAACATTCCAAATTAATTGTGGCATGCTTACCAAAACTCTAACCCTTTAGACTTCAGCAGTAACAGACTATATTAAATTGTTTTAGTATGCATCATCATCATCATGCTGTTGGTCGCTATGCGACAAATACTGCTTTCATTACTTGACTGCCGCTCTCCATTTAGCTCTCTGCTGTGAGAGTGACAGGTATGCAGGTATTGCAGGCATAGCAATACCTCAAGGAGTTTGACGCCCCTGCCCTGCAGAGTTGTAAACCACTGCCTTGTGGTACAGGTTCTTGACAGAACCGAAGGCTAAGGGAGCAAACCCTAAACAGAAAACCATGTCACTGTGGCAGCATTAAGGGCGGTTGATGTATGGAACTCCCAACATCTCCCGACCAGCCACTGCAGGGACAAATAGTTTTGCGCCTGTCTTGACATGTTCTTGCCGGTGTGAAACCTCTATTTGCTCCCCGAGAGAGTGCCGCTGGTAACTTGCAAAAGCCAGCAGCACTTCAACACTTTTGCAGGCAGCTTTCATGAAATGTACAAGTTCACAACTATGATCGAGGCTCTACATACAGGAATGATGGCGAACGTTAGTGTTGGAGGGGAAGTCTCGGAATCGTTTGGGGTTACCAATGGGGTCAAGCAAGGTTGTGTACTGGCCCCCACGCTCTTCTCCATCTTCCTATCAGCAATGCTCGATGAGGCTTTCGGAGACATGGGGGATGGCATCTATATACAGTCCAGACAGAGCGCTGACCTATTCAATGTTGCACACTTCAGAGCGAAGGCCAAGACTACTCGGATACTGGTGAGAGAGCTGCTATTCGCAGATGACAGTGCACTGGTTGCCCACTCTGCTGAAGAGATCCAGAAAATAGTGGACGCTTTCTCTGATGCGTCAAAGAAGTTTGGCCTGAAGATTAACATCAAGAAGACGGAGGTGCTGTACCAACCCAACTCTACAAGAACCCAAGAGGAGGAGATCATGGTTGACGGAAACAAGCTGGACTCTGATCCAGAATTCACCTACCTCGGAAGCACTATATCAAGTGATGGACACATTGATGCTGAAATACAGAGGAGGATGGCCAAGGCTAGCACATCTTTCGGCCGACTATGCCAGAGACTCTGGAACAACCACCATGTGTCCTTTCGGGTCAAAGGCAAGATCTACCATGCAATCGTGCTGTCCACCCTACTATACGGAGCCGAGGCCTGAACAGTGTACAGATGACAGGTGAAAAAGCTGCATGCCTTCATGATACGACATCTGCATTCAATCATGAGGCTAACCTGGAAGGACAAAGGGACAAATAAGGAAATACTCAAACGAATGGGGCTGCCCTCTATGGAAGATCTTCTGATCAAAAAGAATCTCCGGTGGACTGGACACATCATGAGCATGTCATCAGACAGGCTACTAAAGCAGATCCTCTATTCTCAACTGTCTTCTGGTTACAGAAAGAGAGGGCGCCCTCGTCTCCGGTTCAAGGATACCATCAAGAGAAACCTGAAGCTGAGAGACATTAAGACCGACTCATGGACGCAACTCTCACAGCAGAGAGCTAAATGGAGAGCGGCAGTCAAGTAATGAAAGCAGTCTTTGTCGCTGCGTGACCGACAGCATGATGATGATGATGTGAGAGTGATGTCCATGAGTCGGTCTTAATGTCTCTCAGCTTCAGGTTTCGAAGTTGGCTACCTCCACAGATCGACCACTTCCCTATTTTGATCGCTTTATTTGGGTCACAAACGACCATCCATACAATACCATTGTAATGATAAAAAAAACACCTAAACCGACCATCTCCCTAAATGGACCATTAAAAAAAGTCAGTCCCATGGTCGGTCGACTTAGAGAGGTCTTAGTGTACATGAGAGAGTAACCTCGTTATGGAATACCAAACACACTCATGCCTCTTTTCTGTCAATCTATCGTGGCAACATCAGGAGCTGTTTTTTGTGTGTGTTTTTTTGTTGGTCCATTAGTTGTTTAAGCAGGGGAAATTTCAGTCATAGATGACTGGTCTTCCTCATTCAACTGCTGGTCGATAGAAAGCCCGAACCTACACTTTTACGACCCAAGGGATTTTTAACCTCCCATACCACATAGACATGGTATTAGAGCAACCGGCCTTTGATGATGCTGTAAGTTATACACAGCGGTGGAAATCCAAACTGGCAGAGCTGGGGGCACGGGTAATCGAACCGCCAACCCTCAGATTAGGAGTCTGACCTAGAAAAAAGTCAGACACTCTAACCACTCCGCCACAGAGCACGCCACATGTTCTGGAACAGCTTTCACAGTCAGTTCCCACGGCTGTAGCTAAGAATTGTTGTTTAGGTCAGGCAGATTTATTTTGTGGTGGGCAAGATAAATGCTTGGAACGAACGAGTGCCGAAGATGTGAGGCACCAGGAGAGTGCGTCTCGGGGTATGCCGACCCCAGGACATTTAGACATTTAGAGACTGAAATGCTATTTCCAGCCTATCAAGGAGGTTACATAATGGATTTATTTTGGTGCAGTGGATGGGTGGCGGGTGAGTGGGCGGCAACAAACCCACTCCCCAGAAAGGGAAGAAGCCCTGCTGGGTGAAGGCCCGGACATTTGGCCTCTCGAATGTCAGCTGCAGAGCCATGTCATGAATCAAGGACACCGCCACCATCACACTGCACCCTGCACCCTGCAGACTGCACACTGCGCACTGCGCACCGCACACTGCACACTGCGCACTGCACACTGCACCCTGCACACTGCACACTGCACACTGCGCACTGCGCACTGCACACTGCACACTGCGCACTGCCCACTGCCCACTGCACACTGCACACTGCACCCTGCACAATGAACACTGCACACTGCACACTGCACACTGCGCACTGCGCACGGCACACTGCACACTGCACCCTGCACCCTGCACACTGCAAACTGCACACTGCACACCGCACACTGCACACTGCACACTGCACACCGCACACCGCACACTGCACACTGCGTACTGCACACTGTACACTGCCCACTGCACACTGCCCACTGCACACTGCGCACTGCACACTGCACACCGCACACTGCACACTGCGTACTGCACACTGTACACTGCACACTGCGCACTGCACACTGCACACTGAACACTGCGCACTGCACACTGCACACTGCGCACTGCGCACGGCACACTGCCCACTGCACACTGCACACTGCACACTGCACACTGCACACTGCACACTGCACACTGCACACGACCCGCCACCTGGCGGCAACTGGGAGATGTAGGGGCGTCGTGGGTGGTTGTGGGTGGTTGTGGGTGGTTGTGGGTGGTTGAGGGTGGTTGTGGGTGGTTGTGGGTGGTTGTGGGTGGTTGTGGGTGGTTGAGGGTGGTTGTGGGTGGTTGTGAGTGGTTGTGCGTTGTTTTGGGTGGTGTGGTTGTCTAGGTAGAGTGACGGTGGTTGTGGTTGGTTGTGGTTGGTTGTGGTTGGTTGTGGTTGGTTGTGGTTGGTTGTGGTTGGTTGTGGTTGGTTGTGGTTGGTTGTGGTTGGTTGTGGTTGGTTGTGGTTGGTTGTGGTAGGTTGTGGGTGGTTGTGGTTGGTTGTGGTTGGTTGTGGTCGGTTGTGGTTGGTTGTGGTTGGTTGTGGTTGGTTGTGGTTGGTTGTGGTTGTGGTTGGTTGTGGTTGGTTGTGGTTGGTTGTGGTTGGTTGTGGTTGGTTGTGGTTGGTTGTGGTTGGTTGTGGTTGGTTGTGGTTGGTTGTGGTTGGTTGTGTTTGGTTGTGGTCGGTTGTGGCTGGTTGTGGCTGGTTGTGGTTGGTTGTGGATGGTTGTGGTTGGTTGTGGGTGGTTGTGGTTGGTTGTGGGTGGTTGGGGTCGGTTGTGGTTGGTTGTGGTTGGTTGAGGATGGTTGTGGTTGGTTGTGGTCGGTTGTGGTCGGTTGTGGGTGGTTGTGGTTGGTTGTGGGTGGTGGTGGTCGGTTGTGGTTGGTTGTGGTTGGTTGTGGTTGGTTGTGGTTTGTTGTGGTTTGTTGTGGTTGGTTGTGGTTGGTTGTGGTTGGTTGTGGGTGATTGTGGGTGGTTGTGGTCGGTTGTGGTTGGTTGTGGTTGGTTGTGGTTGGTTGTGGTTGGTTGTTGGTTGTTTGTGGTGTTGTGGTCGGTTTGTGGTTGGTTGTGGTTGGTTGTGGTTGTGTGGTTTGTTGTGGTTGGTTGTGGTTGGTTGTGGTGGTTGTGGTTGTTGTGGGTGGTGGTTGGTTGTGGTTGGTTGTGGTTGTTTTGTGGTTGGTTGTGGTTTGTTGTGGTTTGTTGTGGTTGGTTGTGGTTGGTTGTGGTTGGTTGTGGGTGGTTGTGGGTGGTTGTGGTTGGTTGTGGTTGGTTGTGGTTGGTTGTGGTTGGTTGTGGTTGGTTGTGGGTGATTGTGGGTAGTTGTGGGTGGTTGTGGTCAGTTGTGGGTGGTTGTGGTCAGTTGTGGGTGGTTGTGGTCGGTTGTGGGTGGTTGTGGTTGGTTGTGGTTGGTTGTGGTTGGTTGTGGTTGGTTGTGGTTGGTTGTGGTTGGTTGTGGTTGGTTGTGGTTGGTTGTGGTTGGTTGTGGTTGGTTGTGGTTGGTTGTGGTTGGTTGTGGTTGTTGTGGTTGGTTGTGGTTGGTTGTGGTTGGTTGTGGTTGGTTGTGGTTGTGTGTGGTTGTTTGTGGTTGGTTGTGGTTGGTTGTGGTTGGTTGTGGTTGTGTGTGGTTGTGTGTGGTTGTTTGTGGTTGGTTGTGGTTGGTTGTGGTTGGTTGTGGTTGGTTGTGGTTGGTTGTGGTTGGTTGTGTTTGGTTGTGGGTGGTTGTGGTTGGTTGTGGTTGGTTGTGGTTGGTTGTGGTTGGTTGTGGGTGATTGTGGTTGGTTGTGGTTGGTTGTGGGTGATTGTGGGTGGTTGTGGGTGGTTGTGGTTGGTTGGTTTTTGTTTTTGGGGAGTTTTCAGTCGGATTGGTGTGCTGAAAGCTGCAATTCTGCAGCACTGTATGGGCACCGCTGAAAGCGGTCCAATGTGGTCGGGAGTTGGCTTCCAATGGGTAGTGGTCAGAGAAATTGGGGGGGGGGGGGGAGGGGATAAGGAAAAAGGCAGCATAAGAGCCCAACCACAGTCCTCTGAGAGGGCTGGGGGAGACTGGGTGGTTGGTTTTACGCCCCGGTAAGACGCTAGGCCATACCAGGATGTGCACCGACTTGTAACAGCGCACACTTCTGGCGACTGTATAGTGCTGCCCCACTGCGTGGTTCTCGGTGGTGTGGGTGGCTGTGGTTGGTGTGGGTAGAGTGCGTGGTTGTGGGCGGTTCTGGGTGATGTGAATGTGTGGGTAGCATGTGGGTGGTTGTGGGTGGTTGTGGGTGGTGTGGATGCGTGGGTAGAGTTTGGGTAGAGTGTGGGTGG
>CM059199.1:57404245-57444236 GCA_030323885.1 Branchipolynoe longqiensis
CGTGTGGTATAAAGCATTTATACGAATATTATTCAGGATGGAACCCTCCCTCTGTGGCATATCGGGTGGGGGGATTCGAACCCGCTACCCACACACGCTGCTGGGCCGGCGGGGCAGTTCGCCGAGGGGACTGAGGCAAGTCTAGCCTCCATGTGTCTTGCGCCTCCAGTGCCCGCTAGGAGGACTGAGGCAAGTCTATTACGGGTAACACCTCAGGCGCATGCGCGGACCCTCCAGCTCCAACGGCTTTCCTGTATACTCGGCCCATTTGAACCCGAGTTCTAGCTTGAGGCTGACGTACCTACGTGCGTACCTACCTAAATATCGGGAGAGATGCCGGTCGATATATGTGCGGCATGTGGGGAGGAGCACGAGCCCCCCCGGGGCAGTAAGTGCAAGCGGACAAGGACTAGCAAGCGGTCAGTAAAGGCGGAGCTGCCTTCATCGGGCGAGGAGGATGCCGCTGAGGCGGGTGAGAAGTTGGTGGCGCCGGTTTCTTCGACGCGGCGCGCCGGTGAGGGTTCGCGCCTCGTGGTGGAAGACTACGAGGAGGATGACGAGGAGAGGGAGCTGAGGCGGCTGGTGGCGGCGAGGGCGCGAGAGCGCCGTAAGAAGGAGCTGCGTGCGGTCTTGGATGCCGGATCGCCGGAGGAGGAGGCAGTGACGGCGGTGCCGACGACGAAGAAGAAGCTGTCCGGGAAGAAGAAAAAGGCAGAGGCGGCCGGGGACCCGGACGATTCCCCTACAGACAGCAGCTCGGAGGACGGCTCAGGGTCAGACAGTGACTCTGGCAGAAGGCGAAGGAGGAGGCGTAAGCGCAGTAAGTTCACTTTAAACAAATACACGATGAACGAGAAGCGTTTAAAAAAACTTTCGGTGATGGAGCTCGTCTACACGGCCCTGGTCTGGGGCATGAAACGTGGGAGGCGAGTCGGGTTTGAATATGAAGATCTGGAGTGATATATCGGGCATGTGGCTTATATGTGCATGCATGCCTCTACAGCAACCTATACAGATCAGGCCTATCGTGGTTATGATAAGGCAATCAGGGACAAGGTAAAGGATGTTGGGCTGAAGCTGTTCACCATGGGCGATCATGAACTATCGTTGCTGTACTTCAATTTGGAAAATACGCGGAGCAACAAAGAGGCACGCCGACCATCCAGACCTACACAGGCGAGTAAAAGCTATGACAATTCCCGGAAGATCTGCTATGCGTACAACTACAACAAGGATGGGTGCAGTGTGCGCCGATGTGAGTACGAACATAAGTGCCTGAGCTGCAAATCAGGCTCCCACCCGATAAATGATTGCAAAAATAAAAAGAATTGACTTGTGTGCACGCCTGTTGAAAGTGGTGCGTCGGGGACCGTTGACCTAGTTGACTTTGAATTTCGCGCGGATATGAGCGGCTTCCAAGATGGCGCCCAAGATGTGGCGCGCGATTCACCTTGCTCCAAAAATGTCCCGCAGATGGTTGATGATGGCTGTGCCAATAATTTAGGCACCGCCTTGCTTGATGAGCCTGTACTAATTTGTGTTGCAGACGATCTTACCGTCGATTGTGCAAAAAATAATATTTATGTTGTTAACAGCGGGGACTCGGACAGTGCGTACACAGACTTTGAATACCCGGGCATGGGCAACGGTAATACCGACTGGTTGCGGGTGGTCGGGCCAGATAATTTAAGTGTACCTAATGATGACCTACACTGTTCCTTGTGGGTCAAGGACCAAGATGGTGATAGTTCAGTTAATAAATGTATCAGCGTCTTTGCTAGATGTTTGCAAGGCGCTTGTGACTGTAGGCATGATATTGGGGGTGCCTGCACGCAGTTAAAGCCGTGTCATATCTATGCCGAGGCGATGTGCCGAGGTGACACGGACCCTGACTGGGAGTATATCCTCAGGGGTTCATGTTTCGGGTACCGGGTAATCGACCCGGATTGTGTTAGTTGTTACTTTCAGGGTAACTACTCATCTATAACTAAGAGTACCACGGGTAAGTTGATGAGCGATAGGCTGCAGAGGGAGATCGCTGCGGGTCTGGTGTGCATAGTCGATGAGCCATGTTTATGTGTCCACCCGTTGGGGGCCGTGCCAAAGGGGCACGATGACTTCAGAGCGATTGTTGATTGCTCCAGCCCAACTGGGTTCTGTGTGAACGAACACACCAGGTCCTGCAGGACAAACTTCAGCTATAATTCTGTAGAGACCGTCACACAGTTACTGCAGCAGGGGGACTATATGTCCACGATAGATATATCTAACGCCTATAGGGCTGTAAATATCCACCCTGCCAGCAGGGAGCGTCAGGGCTTGAGCTGGGATTTTGGCCAGGGCCGGGTCCATCTAAGGGATAATCGCCTGAGCATGGGGCTCAGCAGTAGCCCTTACGTCTTCTCCAAGATCAGTGATTTTGTTGTCCGCTGCATGGTCCGGGAAGGCTTTGAAGAATGTGTAAATTACCTAGATGACTTTTGTGTCGTGAGCCGCACGATTGAGGGCTGTACTGACGCACAGCGGGCACTGGTAGCGATCTTGAGAAGACTGGGATTTTATGTGAGTTTCCGCAAATTAACGCCCCCTGCCCAAATAACCAGATTCCTGGGTATAGATATAGATTCGTTAGCTATGGAGCTGCGTCTCCCAGATGATAAGTTAGCTAAGCTGGTAGCCCAACTCAACATGTTCTTGAGGAAAAGGAAGGCGACGAGGCTAGAGCTGGAATGCCTTGGAGGCGTCCTTGCCCACTGCTGTAAAGTTGTGCATGGTGGGAGGACCTTCTCTAGGAGGGTATACGACTTGATAGCCTCCGCCAAGAAAGCCACCCATAAGGTGAGACTAAATGATGACTTCAGGCTGGACCTAAAGTGGTGGTTAGAATTTGCTTCTAAGTTCAATGGGAAAGCGAGCATCATCCCCTCGGCAGAACCAGTAATGTCGGTGTACAGCGACTCGTCCAAATTTGGGTTTGGTGCTTTACATGGGGAGGACTGGGTGGCGGGCGCCTTCGACTTCAAGGCATCCAAAGAGCTACAAAAATGGTTGGGGCATCACTTCGTCTATGCCAATGATGAGGGGTGCAGGTCCGATAACATAAATGTGCTGGAAATGTGGCCCGTGTTGGTGGGTGTTAGGCGCTGAAGAGAGGCCTGGAAGAATCGGACGGTAGTGTTCGTCACTGACAATACGCAGGTGATGGCCGCCTTGAACTCAGGCCGAAGTAAGAACAAAATAACGATGACATGGTTGCACCTGATATTTTGGGCTTCAATAACATTTAATTTTGACGTACAATCGGTCTATGTGAACACTAAATCAAATGTGATTTGTGACAGCCTAAGTCGGCTGGATAAGTTCCAGAGCATCGCACGCATTAGGGATGCGGATCAGATTGATGCTATGTGTTGTCACCACCTATTCAGCTGTTAATCTCGCTTCAGGTTGGCAGAAACTCCTGGAAGAGCGCCGTAACTATGTCAGGAACCACTACGCAAGCTCGACTGTAGCGGTTCGGACTGTGCAGGTTAAATCTTATATCACCTTCTGTGAAGTATTCGAGGGCCAGCTATGCCCATACCCATGCGATTCAGACCAGGTGTGCCTATATATGTCATATCTAGCGCGGCGGTTGTGCTACTCGTCCATAAAAAACTTTCTCAGCGGCCTAAACAACCATTTGAAGGACTTACGTTGTCCTCCTATAAACTACGGTGACCACCTTATAAAAAAGTGTCTGGCGGGCATCCGCAGGCTGAAAGGTGATGCGGTAAAGCAAGCAGCTCCTATCTTACCCTACGAGTTAATTAAGTTGTTTGCAGTGTTGTTCCCGTCCAGGGGCCACACGGCCGTTAGGGCAGCCATGCTACTCTCGTTCAGAGCCCTGCTTCGCAAAGCGCATGTGACAAATTCAGATGCAGCCCTACTCTGCGAGGACCTGGAGTTCTACCCATGGGGGATGCTGGTCTGTGTGAGAAAGTCGAAGACCAATCAGTTCAGAGAACGGGTGCATAGAATCCCCGTGGCAAAAGTTGCGAATAAAGAATTATGCGCGGTGTTCTGGGTCAAGAGGCATATGGAGCAGTGCCCCGCCCCCCTGGATGCTCGGGTCTTTAGGATACCTAGAGCGGGACACTCGGTCCCACTGATATATGCATACTATGCAGCGGTACTGAAGGTGGCATGTACCACAGCCGGACTACCATCGGCTGACTTCTCGTCTCACAGCCTCAGGCGGGGTGGGGCGACTTTCCTCAGGCTATCAGGGGCGTCGGAGGAGGAGATCAAGGAGAGAGGCGACTGGCGATCGGACTGTGTCCGCCAATACTTAAAAGCCTCACTCATGGAAAGCCTCACTCATGGAGCGTCTGACGCTCGACATGCGGGTGGCCGTGATGCTGGGATTACTAAACTGAACTCTACCTGTCTGGTTGGGGTGGTTTGGGTCTTTTGTGGCCAGCCAGAGTACCTACTCAATCCAGTTATGTATCCTGTTATGTGTATGACTAATAATGTGTGGTATAAAGCATTTATACAAATATTATTCAGGATGGAACACTCCCTCTGTTGTATGTCGGGTGGGGGGATTCGAACCCTCTACCCCCACACGCTGCTGGGCCGGCGGGGCAGTTCGGCGAGGGGACTGAGGCAAGTCTAGCCTCCATGTGTCATGCGCCTCCAGTGCCCGCTAGGAGGACTGAGGCAAGTCTATTACGGGTAACACCTCAGGCGCATGCGCGGACCCTCCAGCTCCAACGGCTTTCCTGTATACTCTAGTTTAATAAGATTTAAAAGTGAAATCGACGGCGTTCTGCACCCGCCAACTTGTCTTTTTGATTCTCTCCCATTTCACCAAATCTGTGCCGATATAAGTAGCCATTTGATACTGGAGCCACAATTTCTAGTTCAGGTTCCATACTAAACCTATTTTCGCCCGTATTTACACTACGTTGTCCTTCACCCGTGTTCTACAAGTACCGGGTGAATCTTTTATCTAGGTACTTTCCAGCTGAACTGGTGGGGTCTATTATCTTAAGTCCATACCCATCATGCACTTGTCCATCACGGATGGTGTCCTGTACGACCATGGTTGCACCCTGTTAGAAAGTGACGCCGGGAATAACTGGTCACGTGCTTAACACAACACGGCGCAGCCATCAATCAATCACCAGGCGCTATCAGAAGAACCCCGCCTGGTAAAGCAGGTGAGCCTGTCTGAATACTGTGTGTTGTACCGTGCATGGCCTGTCTGAATACTGTGTGGTGTACTGTGCATGGCCTGTCTGAATACTGTGTGGTGTACTGTGCATGGCCTGTCTGAATACTGTGTGTTGTACTGTACACGGTCTGTCTGAATACTGTGTGTTGTACTGTACATGGCCTGTCTGAATACTGTGCGTTGTACTGTACACGGTCTGTCTGAATACTGTGTGTTGTACTGTACACGGCCTGTCTGAATACTGTGCGTTGTACTGTACACGGTCTGTCTGAATACTGTGTGTTGTACTGTACACGGCCTGTCTGAATACTGTGTGTTGTACTGTATACAGTCTGTCTGAATATTGTGCGTTGTACTGTACAGGGCCTGTCTGAATACTGTGTGTTGTACTGTACATGGCCTGTCTGAATATTGTGCGTTGTACTGTACACGGCCTGTCTGAATACTGTGCGTTGTACTGTACATGGCCTGTCTGAATACTGTGCATTGTACTGTACATGACCTGTCTGAATACTGTGCGTTGTACTGTACATGGCCTGTCTGAATACTGTGCATTGTACTGTACATGGCCTGTCTGAATACTGTGCATTGTACTGTACATGACCTGTCTGAATACTGTGTGTTGTACTGTACATGACCTGTCTGAATACTGTGTGTTGTACTGTACATGGCCTGTCTGAATACTGTGTGTTGTACTGTACATGCCCTGTCTGAATACTGTGTGTTGTACTGTACATGGCCTGTCTGAATACTGTGTGTTGTACTATCATGACCTTTCTGAATACTGTGTGTTGTACTGTACACGGCCTGTCTGAATACTGTGCGTTGTACTGTACACGGCCTGTCTGAATACTGTGCATTGTACTGTACACAGCATGTCTGAATACGGTGTGTTGTACTGTACACGGCCTGTCTGAATAATGTGTGTTGTACTGTACACGGTTTGTCTGAATACTGTGTGTTGTACTGTACATGGCTTGTCTGAATACTGTGTGTTGTACTGTACATAATTATGATATGTACAGTACAACAACTTGTTTCAGGTATGTCGTGTAAAGGACTGCACTTTTTTTTTCAGGTATGTGGTGTACAGTACAACAGATTGGTTTCAGGTATGTGGTGTACAGTGTCCAATGGATGGGTGGGTGGCAGGTCGATGCCTCCCTCTGTATTTGTATCGGATGGATGCAACAATATGTAAAATTTTCCGATATTTGAGATATGGGCTATGGAGAGCTACTCTATAATAAATTGCAAATGGTCTATATAATGGTAATGGTGTGTAACACCAAAGGCATATGAGGTATATGTGGAGTTGGTGATCCATTACTAATTAAAGATAGAAATTGTATATCAATATAGATAGTGAGAGAGGGTCACTTCTTGACCTGAGAGAAGGTCACTTCTTGACTTGTGAGAGTGTCTTTGGAACTCTCCTCACATACCCCCTCCCCTCCAAGTGTTATTTATGGATCACTGCACACCAGACACAACATGGCACTGTCGCCAGATCTAACCATGCCTTGGTTACAATGATATTGAACCCTCATTAGTGGATAGAGGAATGCCTGTTAGTGATTGGAAGACTGGATCATGTGATCACCACCATCTTGTTTCTTGAAACTATATATACAATAAATGAGGGAGTCTCACTCTCCTACCTTTCACTCTTTATCTACTTTTCTTCCTTGCCTGTAGTGATTTCTTATTAACCTATCTACACCACTCAAACCGCCAGCCATCGACTTTACAAATATATATGGGTGGATGCAATAATGTATATGGATGGGTGGTTGCAGTAAGGTATATGGATGGGTGGTTGCAGTAATGTATATGGATGGGTGGTTGCAGTAATGTATATATGGATGGGTGGTTGCAGTAATATATATGGATGGGTGGTTGCAGTAATATATATGGATGGGTGGTTGCAGTAATATATATATGGATGGGTGGATGCAGTAATAATTATAGTAGCCGTGTAGCAGTATATAGTAGGTCATGAACCTCTCAGCAATGCACCAACAAAGAGGGGCCTGGCACAGGGACCAGAGCGCTAATGCCTGCGATTGTAGTGATCAGCCAGATAGCCCCAACAGTAAGGAATGTCGGCAGAGGCATATGGCACCAGAGGGAGCCACTGGCAGCATCCACTACACAATGTGACACTAGGGAATTAGCCGGCAACCTAGCAGGATTTCATTTAGATAAAAGATTCACCCAATACTTGTAGTATACGGGTGAATGACAACATAGTCTAAATACGGGCGAAAATAGCATTAGTATGGAACAACAAGTTGAATGCTTGGCACCAGTGTCAAATGGTTACTTATATCAGCACAGAGTTGGTGAAATGGGAGAGAATCCAAAAAGACAAGATGGCGGCCAGAGAATGCCGTCGATTTCACTTTTAAATTGCATTAAAGTATATGTTTTATTATATTTTCCAACTCAAAAGTAGCGGATAAACATGAATACATATACAAATAATAAATTTGCTTCTTAGATTGTAAAATTAGGCTCTCATAACGACTCAATTCATTAGCCTGATTTTTCGACTGTTTTTATATAAGGCTGGTTTTCAGCCCTGTACTGGAAGTATGGGGTGAATCTTTTATCTAGACTTCATTGCACAAGACCCTCACACTTTCCCTCTTGCTCTTTTGCCTACTTGCCCTTTCGCCTTATTGCCCTTTTGCCTTATTGCCATTTTGCCTTATTGCCCTTCACCTTATTGCCCTTTTGCCTTATTGCCCTTTTGCCTTATTGCCCTTTTGCCTTATTGCCCTTTTGCCTTATTGCCCTTTCCCCTTATTGCCCGTTTGCCTTATTGCCATTTTGCCTTATTGCTATTTTGCCTTATTACCATTTTGCCTTATTGCCCTTTCACTTTATTGCCCTTTCGCCTCATTGCCCTTTCGCCTCATTGCCCTTTTGCCATCTGCTAGCCCCTCGTTGGCCCCTCGTTGGCCCCTCGTATTCTTCCCGCTCTTCACCTCCCTCTCATATGATTGTGACAAATGCAACAAAAATCGAATGCACCAAACTGAAACGGAGCACGCTCATCCGACCAGTGGGACATACAGGGAGCAACCCAGCCTCCCTCCTGTTGATAAATTACCGGACGCTGTGCCCGAATCGGTAGAGCGCAGGCTTCTGGTGCAGAAAGTCTGAAGTTCAATTTCTGGTCGAGTCAAACCAATGACTTAAAAAATTGATACTTGTTGCTACCTAGCCTGGCACTCGGCATTGATAGAGTAGGGCAAGGACTGGTTAGCGCAGTATCAGGGTAATGTGACTGAGTGGGATATTGGGTCATGGTTTCAAAAGCCTGATTTCCCAGTGGGACAGCACTATAAAACCGCCATGAGTGTGCACTGTCACACGTGGGAACCCATTTGCAGTTTGGGCTATTTTCCGTTCCAACCAGTGATCTACAACTCGTTCATCAAAGGCTGTGTGTGGTATGTGCTGTCCTATCTGTGGGAAAGTCCATATAAAAAGCCCTTACTGCTTATCGGAAAGAGTAGCCTATGTAGTGGCAGCAGGTTTCCTCCAAAGAAATATGTCCAAATAACCACATGTTTGACGTCCAATAGCCGATGAGAAAAATCAATGTGTTCTAGAGGTGTTGTAACAACATTAATAAGCTTGTTTTATTTAGCAAGTCGGTGGCCATCCTGATATGGCCTTAGATGTTGCCAGGACATAAAACTCCAACAAACAACCACCCACTCGTAGTAAACTGCTGCTGCTTCTGTTCTTGGTGAGGTCTGGTTTGATGTGAGGGGATGCGTTGTGCTCTGCCGGGGCACAACCCGGCGTCTTCTGGTACCGCTTTCCGATGAGTTAGAGTGTCCGTCTCCCGTGTTGGTAGATCGTGGGGTCGCGGGTTCGAACCCCGGTCGAGTCAAACCAATGACTTAAAAATGTATACTTGTTGCTTCCTAGCTTGGCACTTGGCATTATTAGGACAGGGCAAGGACTGGTTGGCTCAGTGTCAGGATAATGTGACTGAGTGGGATATCAGGTCATGGTGCTGGCGGCCTGGTCTTCCAGTGGGGCAGCACTATAATGTCGCCATGAGTGCGCACTGTCACAAGTCGGTACCCGTTCTGATATGACATTAGATGTTGCTAGGACGTTAAATAACAACAACCAAACAAATCTGTTCTTGGTGAGGTCTGGTTTGATGTGAGCGGGTGCGTTGTGCTCTGACGGAGCACAACCCGGCGTCTTCTGGTACCGCTTTCCGGGCGGACACGTCGCGCGTCTCTGGTGTGTTCTTTAATTGGGCCCCTGGGAATCGGCAGCGGTTCTTTATGAGCCGGATAGTGACTGGAGATCTTATAATGCCGAGCGCCTGGCTAGGAAGCAACAAGTATCAATTTGAAAAGTTTGTGTATCTTTTTATATGAGACTGTCTCAAAAGGTGTTCACTCTTTTTTTTTTTTTTTTTTCCCATTGTAACGATTGACACAAAACAGCACAGAAAAGGTTACACTGAAAACACAAGGACATTTGCTTCAAATCAATATGGACCAGACGGGATGGCTGAATGAGTTAGAGCATCCGTCTCCCGTACTGGTAGATCGTGGGGTCGTGGGCTCGAACCCTGGTCGAGTCAAACCAATGACTTAAAAATTGATACTTCTTGCTTCCTAGCCAGGCGCTCGGCATTATTAGGACAGGGCAAGGAGTGGTGTGCTCAGTGTCAGGATAATGTGACTGAGTGGGATATCAGGTCATGGTGCTGGTGGCCTGGTTTCCCAGTGGGACAGCACTATAAAGTTGCCATGAGTACGCACTGTCACAAGTCGGTAGTCATCCTGATATGACCTTGGATGTTGCTCGGATGTAAAACAACAACAAACAAACAAATCAAATCAATATGTATTCTATTGGGATTATGAAACACCATGTACAAACCAAAAGAGTTTATCCTGAGCAAATGCATAAGCAGATAGTATGTTGATCGTTACAATAGACAAAGTTTTGTCACATATTGCTTATGGCCCTGTCACACTACGACGTAACGCGCCAGCATAGGGACAACGTGAAAATAAAATTAACATGTTGAAAATCTCGGCGTAATATGCAAATTCGGGACGTCAATGCCGCATAGTTGACATGAGCGTAACATCAGTATAGTGTCGTGCCAACGCGAGAGGTCAAAGGAATGATTTTTTATGTAAACGTGAGGCTTGCGAAACCCCAGCGCGCGACGTCAGCCTATCGTGACAGTAGCGGCTGCTTAGCATCGCTTAACGTTGTCATGTCCGACACAATCGTTTTCCCCGATGTGAGCCGACTCGACCAACCGAGAGGCTGGCGTCAGTCCAACGTCGCCGGCGTGAGCCGCAAAGACCTCCTCCCTGTGCGTCACTATGATGTAACACACCGTTGATCTAACGTAGCCAATGCATCCCTCCCGCGTGTCTAACGTCGGCGTAACGTGAGTGTGAGGTCACCTGAACGTCAGGGCATCACATCGAGCTACGTCAAAAGTTTTCAACATGTGCAAAACCTCGATGTAACTCGACATAACTCGATGTAAATTGACGTCAGTCTAACGTAAGCATGACGTAACTCGACGTACCTCAACGTAATGATGAAACGTCACCTACTTCAGCTTACGTTACCTCCTTACGTCATAGTGTGACAGGGGTATTAGCACCTTTTGAGACAGTCTCATTTCCCTTATCTACTTCTGCTATCCTGGTAGGATCAGTCAGTGTCTGAAACATCCACAAGAAGACATTGTACTCGCGTGGTTGTTTTAATCCAAACATAGTTGCTATATGGTTAGAGCGTCCGTCTGCCGTATTGGTAGACCATGGGATCGTGGGTTCGAACCCTGGTCGAGTCAAACCAATGACTTAACAATTTATACTTGTCGCTTCCTAGCCAGGCACTCGGCTTTATTAGGATAGGGCAAGGACTGGTTGGCTCAGTGTCAGGATAATGTGACTGAGTGGGATATCAGCCCATGGTATTGACGACCTGATTTCCCAGTGGGCCAGCACTATAAAGACAGCATGAGTATGCAGTGTCACAAGTCGGTACCCGTCCTGATATGACTTTAGATGTTGCTAGGATGTAAAACAACAAACAAACAAAACTAGTTGCTACAGGCACATGTACATATTCTGGACTGGCTGGTGGCCGGAGTGAAAGAGCGAGCATGTGACCTGCACCCTTATTTATAGGTTTATATCCGGGTATCAGTCAGGTGAACCTAGCTGGTACCCGGCAGCCCGTTGGCTGAAGATTACCAATGCAGCTGGGTATCAGTCAGGTGACCCAGCCAGCTGCTACCCGGCAGCCCGTTGGCTGCAGAGTACCAAACAAAAATCATCTCAAAATTCCCAAATATTTGACAAATTGTTAAGTCATCTGTTTAACCCTGGTCGATTCAAACCACGACTAAACAATTGATACTTATTTCCTAGGATAGAACAAGGACTGGTTAGCACAGTATCAGGATTATATGGCTATATGGGATATTGGGTCATGGTGCAGTCGGCCTGATGATCTCTTAGTGGAGCAGCACTATAAAGTTACCTTGATGCGCACTGTCGCAGGTCAGTAGCTGCCAAATTAGGGTATGATTTTAGATGTTGCTAGGACATATAACCACAACAAACATGCTTATAGGTAAAAGTTAAACCCTAATTGTTGTTTTATGTCCTAGCCCTAGTTTTATGTCCTAGCAACATCTAAAATAAATGTAAACAGTAAGCAAATAGCATGGTGCATGCTAAAGAGATGGTGCTATGGAGATGTAAACTACATGGGTGCAAGAAAAGAACTACTAAAAAAACTGCAAACACTGCAGAACAGAGCCCTAAAATCTGTCTAAGAGTAGACAAGCTGCACCCAACCTATGACATACACAAAAGAACCAAAGTGAAACTACTAGAAAATAGGAGAATAATTCATTTGAAAACATTAGCATATAGCTATAGTCAAAACAGTAAACTTCTAACAAAACCACAAAGGGCTACTAGAGCAAATAATGCACCACTACTAAAGCAGACCAGAAGCCGAATAAAAGCTCATGAGAGAAGCACGCTGGAAATGGCTGCCAAGTTGTGGAATGCCCAAACGGTAAAGGAACGACAAATTCCTGACCTAAAAACTTACAAAATAATATCTGTGCAAAATAAGGCTAGGAAACCCCCAGTAAGCTGCACTGCAAAGGGGCATGTGATATGTCACGGCCCACCAGCGGGATGCCCAATGGAAGGTAACCATGCCAAAAGTAGCCAGATAACACACCACACAGCTACGTACAAGCCTATGATATGTAAATAGGAGTAGGCTAGTCTAGTAATAAGAGTAGAAAAATAAAAACATATATACCAAGAAAATCCAAAAAAACTAACATAGGCTACTAACCATACCAACCAATTATCTATCTGCTACTGAAATGCAGGCAATCAAATACCTTATCAGCAGCCACTGTGTGGTAAGATAACACCAACACTACAACTGGCCAGCATTGAAAACAAGCCTGGGTACCCGGGCTTATATGCTATGGACAGTATAAATACAGCCTCAATTAAAAAAAAAAACTTTAAAAAAAACCAACAATGCGAATCCGCGGTGTCCACCAAGTTGGAGTTGGAACACCTGGAAATAACTTGGTTCAGCTATGATTTCCAAGGTGGCATGGCATACCAGACGGTATGGCCGAATGAGTTAGAGCGTCCGTCTCCTGTGTTGGTAGATCGTGGGGTCATGGGTTTGAACCCCGGTCGAGTCAAACCAATGACTTAAAAATTGATATTTGTCGCTTCCTAGCCTGGCACTCAGCATTATTAGGATAGGGCAAGGACTGGTTGGCTCAGTGTCAGGATAATGTGACTGAGGGGGATATCAGGTCATGGTGCTGGTGGCCTGGTCTTCCAGTGGGGCAGCACTCACTATAAAGTCGCAATGAGTGCACACTGTCACAAGTCGGTACCCGTCCTGATATGACCTTAGATGTTGCTAGGATGTAAAACAAAACAAACGAGGTGGGATACATTGAACATGTCATCTGAATGTGGTCATGTTCACTCTGTTGTTCTAGGAACCATTCTTATCAGGAATCTGGGGAAACATAGTAAACAAAAAGAAATCGTTGAACCCTCCTGGGTAAAGCTAAGATTTCCTATACGCGGTATGCGGCATGCGGCATGCGAATGTTGTATATGCGGCATAGATATATGCCAACCCCCAACATTTGTTGGGGTTTTTCCTCCAAATTTGTGAAGGAACAGTATTGGTTTCTATGGCAAACACAGGAGCATTCGCATTCGCATACCGCACCGATGGCTACAGGGACCGATTCAGTTGCCGCATTCGCATTCGCATTCGGAGGCATGGAAGCACCCGAATTCACTTTGATGCTTTTCCATTCTTTGCCGCATTTGCATTCGCATTCGCATGCCGCATACCGCATGCAAGGAATGCTAGCTTTAGTCTATTTCTCCTCAGCGGGCAACAGGAAGGCTAGAACAAGAATATGGCGCGGTCTGGTCTCGGTTAAATTGCTTTATTTATTTCGGCAATGGGAATGGTGCCATGGCTTTGCCTGCGTCAGGTGGCCGATGGTGGTGGAAGGACCGGAAGTAGCGGGTAATCGATCTGCGCTTGCGCAGATTACTGTCCAAATTGGCAGGCATCCGTTAGCACACCCTGACACGGACAAGCCAACTGCTCTGATTTTCTAGGAAGACTACCGATTTTGGCTACTGTTTTGCGATATCACGATTCCATGTGGAAATCTCCCGATTTTCACTCTGGGCCACTTAAAATTAAAATTGGCTGATATTTAATGCGAAAGGCAAAATAAGCTACTTACATCAGCTTATAGACATCACCAGCTGAAGGTGGCAAGTTATCGGCTAGAAAATGACACATAGACACATGGTGGGATACATGATGGGACTTCTGTGAAAAAGTATATAATATAATTATATACACATATTAAATATTGTATGATTGTTTATGATATATGAAGAGTTCAGACGCAAGACCACATAACCGCTAATCCATAAATTTGATTAAATTAAACGGTTTTTAATTGAAAATGTTGTAAATTCTCACTAATTCCACTTTTCTTGTGATATCATGATTATGGTGCAAGGAACAAACAAGTCAGAATGTAAAATAATTACATTTTTGATGGCTTGATTGCGATGTGTATCCCAATTTGTGGATTGGCGTTTACAGGGTTTTGCGCCTGAACTTTTCATGTCTGATTGTCTCACGACCAGACGCGGTGGCTGAATGATTTGAGCGTCCGTCCCCTGTTTTGGGAGATCGGGGTATCCGAAGCCATAAGTTTGTGGGTTCGAACCCTGGTCAAGTCAAACCAATAACTTAACAATTGATACTTGTTGCTTCCTAGCCTGGTGCTTGGCATTATTAGGATAGGACGAGGACTGGTTCACTCAGCATCAGGATAATGTGACTGAGTGGGATATCAGGTCATGGTGCTGGTGGCCTTATTTCCCAGTGGGACAGCACTATAAAGTTGCCATGAGTGTGCACTGTCACCAGTCGGTACCCGTCCTGATATTACCTTAGATGTTGCTAGGACGTAAAACAACAAACATAGATTTTCTCAGAACAGTGCCTGCACGAACAGCATGTCTAAATGTGTATGCCTCTAGGGTGGCAAGAACCCAACCCCCTCCCACACACGTAGATACACTTGATAGAATATGGTGGCTACTGGAGGTGCGAAATGTGGCATGTGGTCGGGGAAATTGTAATCTGATTTTAAGATTGACCTGCTTCTTACTTGCTATTAGATGAACTGTCTTCATCAGAATCGGTAAAAACGCTGGCTTCCCCTTCCCCTTCCCCTTCCCCTTCCCCTTCTCGTGCAGAAGGTTGCGGAAGGTCATGGGTTTAAACCCCAGCCGAGTCAAACCAATGACTTAGAAAATTGATACTTGTCACTACCTAGCCTGGCGCTCCGCATTTCTGTGATAGGGCAAAGGACTGATTTTTCTCAGTGTCAAGATAATGTGACTGAGTGGGAAATTGCCATTAACTTTCGGCTATATTGACACTGTTACCACATATCCAAATATTCCCATTGACTTTCGGCTATATCAACACTGTTACCACATATCCAAATATTCCCGTTGACTTTCGGCTATATTGACACTGTTACCACATATCCAAATATTCCCGTTGACTTTCAGCTATATTGACACTGTTACCACATATCCAAATATTCCCGTTGACTTTCAGCTATATTGACACTGTTACCACATATCCAAATATTCCCGTTGACTTTCGGCTATATCGACACTGTTACCACATATCCAAATATTCCCGTTGACTTTCGGCTATATCAACACTGTTACCACATATCCAAATATTCCCATTGACTTTCGGCTATATCATCACTGTTACCACATATCCAAATATTCCTGTTGACTTTCGGCTATATCATCACTGTTACCACATATCCAAATATTCCCGTTGACTTTCGGCTATATCAACACTGTTACCACATATCCAAATATTCCCGTTGACTTTTGGCTATATTGACACTGTTACCACATATCCAAATATTCCCGTTGACTTTTGGCTATATCGACACTGTTACCACATATCCAAATATTCCCGCTGACTTTCAGCTATATTGACACTGTTACCACATATCCAAATATTCCCGGTGACTTTCAGCTATATCAACACTGTTACCACATATCCAAATATTCCCGTTGACTTTCGGCTATATCATCACTGTTACCACATATCCAAATATTCCCGTTGACTTTTGGCTATATCATCACTGTTACCACATATCCAAATATTCCCGTTGACTTTTGGCTATATCGTCACTGTTACCACATATCCAAATATTCCCATTGACTTTTGGCTATATCATCACTGTTACCACATATCCAAATATTCCCGTAGACTTTTGGCTATATCGTCACTGTTACCACATATCCAAATATTCCCATTGACTTTTGGCTATATCGTCACTGTTACCACATATCCAAATATTCCCGTTGACTTTTGGCTATATCAACACTGTTACCACATATCCAAATATTCCCATTGACTTTCGGCTATGTCATCACTGTTACCACATATCCAAATATTCCCGTTGACTTTCGGCTATATCAACACTGTTACCACATATCCATCTGGTGCTGGTGGCTTTGTCTCCCAGTGGGGCAGCACTATAAAACCAGCATGAATGCGCACTATCAAAGGAGGTGTTTGCTTGGGTTGGGCTGGGCCCTTTTCCCTTTTCACTGCTCCGTTCTGATGAACTTAGATGTTGCTAGGACGTAAAACACACTTATATTCAGTGCTGCTCTGTCCGACTTTGCTGGGTTTTTTTCTTTCTTTTATAAATTCATTGAATAAAGTCTTCTGTGACATGTGACAATACAGTTATTTCCAATATATGTATATGTAGTCTCATATTGTCATCAGCAGCTAGCTCAAGTCTGCTGAAATAACAATATTAATCATTCCAAGACTTACATATGATATAGTTTGAAAATTCACATATAAGATAGTTATATTGTTGTATACATACATACTTAGATATCCCCTCTCGCCCACCCTCCCTCCCTCCCACCTCCCTCCCTCCCTCCTCTCCAACCCATCGGTGACTGGACTCAAGTGCTTCAGCCAAAATTGGACCAATTTGTTGGTGCTGATTCGACAGCATTTTGGTGAACCGACTCGAGTACTTTCTACTCCTGACTACCCCCCAGTCCCTCTACCCCCCCCCGGGCCAGTAATGGGTCGATGTTAGCGAGCCAAAACGGTGGTAGGGAGAAATTCCACGTTTAGTGGCGAAAAGTGGCATGCAAGAGTAGGTGATAGGCCTAACACCACAAGCTTAAACTAGGTTAGGGTAACTCTGTTCCATAGGGGGATTAAGGTTGGTGTTAGGCACCGATTAGGCCCAAATCTATTCAATGCGATCATATATGACAGAATTACATACTTTAAATGTGATATTTGATCAAATTAACCCTAAAAGCGAACCAATATTAAAGCCGCGGCCGCATTGGCGGCGTTATTCGAATCGACGAATGTAAAGTAAATAAATCGCCGCCGCCGCCGCATGGACGTCGATATCCATACTGTCGATCGCCGCCGCCGCCGCATCAGCGGCAATATATTAGGCCCAAATCTATTCAATGCTATCATTTTTAACAGAATTACATACGCAATAAGTGAAATTTAATCAATTTAGCCCTAAATTTGAACTGATATTAATGCCGCCGCCGCATTGGCGGCGTTATTCATATTGTTGAATCGAGGGATTTCCCAAATCTATAAATAACTTCATGTTTAGCTATAATCAAAGTGCTACGCGCCCCTACATACCGCGTGACCTGATTCCCCACCTTGGTGATAGCTAAACGGTGACATGCTTTAACACTCTAAAGTTACGAACAACCCGTCAGTCAGTCAGTCAGTCAGTCACTGTCACAAGTCGGTACCCATCCTGATGTTATGGTTTTACATCCTAGTAACATTTCAGGTCACATGTAATTTGTAAAGGCATACCAGGGTCGATTAAGAAAAAAAGAAGAAAACTCTGTACAAGAACGTGTGCTTAAATTTGTCAATATTTAAGACTCTGGAAGAGGTTTGAAACTTAAGCGTCGGGCATCATGTGTGGGGAGGGGGTGGGGGGGGGGGGGGGGGGTGGGTGTGTGTGGGTGGTTGTGTGGGGTGTGGGTGGGGGGGGGTGGGGGGTGGGGGGGGGGGGGGGGGTGGGTTGGTGTGTGGTGTTGGGGGTGGTTGTGTTGGGGGTTTGGTTGGGTTGGTGGTGGTGTGTGGTGGTGGGGGGGGTTGGGGTTTTGGGGCTGCTGGGGAGTGTCGGGGTCGGTGCACTGTTGATTTATAATTGACATCTCTGAGCGCGGAGATCCTCGAGATCTGCGTTACTTCCTATTCTCTTTTGGGGGGTCTGGTGGGTTGCCGTCCTCCGCTCCTCTCCTGTTCCCCCCTCCTCTCTCTTCCTCTCCTGTTCCCCCCTCCTCTCTCCTACTCTCCTGTTCTCACCGTCCTGATATTACCTTCTTGAAGATTTATACTGCCTGTCATGGATAAGTCTGAATAGACTTATTTTCACCATTAGACAGTTCGTCGATAGAAAGCCAGAGCCTACACTAGTATCGACCCAAGGGATTGCTAAGCTCCCACACCACATAGACATGGTATGAGAGCAACTAGCCTTTGATGATGCTGTAAGTTATACACAGCGGTGGAAATCCAAATTGGCAGAGTTGGGGGCACAGTGAATCGAACCACCCACCCTCAGATTAGGAGTCCGATCTAGAAAAAAGTCAGACACTCTAACCACTTCGCCACAGAGAACACCACATTAGATGATGCTAGGACGTGAAACAATAAACAAACTACCACATTGGTAACCATCTCGTCCCAGTCACTTAACCCTCCGCATGTTCCCATCCCCCACTACCCCCACTCCCCCCCCCCCCTCACTCCCCCCTCACTCACCCCTCACTCACCCCTCACTCACCCCTCACTCACCCCCACTCACCCCTCACCCCCACCTCCACCCCCCTCACTCACCCCCCACCTCCCCCGTCCTCGACCTAAAGCAACCACCGGCTCAGCACCTGCTCCCTTACCGATGTTAAGACGGTCCTGTCCCGTCCTATTAGTGCTATACACTTAGGGCACATAAGCTGTGCACATAATATTATAAAATGCAGTGTTGTATCTAGCAGTACCTGTACCGTACTGTATTAAGCATTTACTACCCAACCAGAAAAATGAGAATACTATCCGAGTGGAACAATTACTTAAATTAAAGCTGCATACTCCGATAAAAAAAACACAACTTTAACAATCAAAACAATTCAGATTTTACCCTACGTATTTAACTTAGATACTGATGCACTTATTATGCATTTGTTGCCACACCACGGGGAATGCCACGTCAATTTAATAGAACCTGTTACCGTTGAAGCCGATAATATCAGTTTGGGCGTGCTTGCCAACATTAATTTGGCATGCTTGCTCTTTAAATATCTCAAAAGTTTGCCATCTAAAATAAGTGACTTCTAACTAAGGTCAGGTAGATTATAGCGATCAACTTAATGTATTCATCTCAAAATGAAATATATTAATTGGAAGCACACGTTTTGTGCGTGTAAAGTAGTCCTACTAATATCATGTTTAATGCACACTTCACATTTGGTTGTTCAGTTTAATAATTTGTTTGTTCTTGTTGTTTTACGTCCTAGCAACATCTAAGGTCAAATCAGGATGGGTACCGACTTGTGACAGTGCGCACTCATTGCAACTTTATAGTGCTGCCCCACTGGAAGATCAGGACACCAGCACCATGAACTGATATCCCACTCAGTCACATTATCTTGACACTGAGCCAACCAGTCCTTGCCCTATCCTAATAATGCTGACCGCCAGGCTAGGGAGCAATAAGTATCAACAAGTATCAATTTTTAAGTCATTGGTTTGACTCGACCAGTGTTCAAATCCACGATCCCACAATCTACCAATACGGGAGACAGACGCTCTAACTCATTCGGCCTTCCCATCTGGTCTCAGTTTTATAAGAATATTGCTGATAATTTGGATGGAATCCACTGTTCTGTTTCGAATTACAGTAACATCATCGGTCAGGCTATCCAATAGCAGATAAGGAATTGAGTCTCAGCCTAGGTAGAGGTAGATAAACGATTCACCCCATACTTGCAGTACACAGGTGAATACCAACCCTATATAAAAGCTGTCAAAAAAGCGGGGAAATGAAATGAGAGCTTAATTTCACAATGTAGGAAGCAACAATTATTCTTTATATAGGTCTTCATATTTCCCTGCTACATTTGAGTTGAAAAATATAATAAAACATAGTTTAATAGAATTTAAAGGTGAAATCGACTGCGTTCTATGGCCGCCATCTTGGCTTTTTGCATTCTCTCCCATTTCACCAACTCTGTGCCGATATAAGTACCCATTTGATACTGGAGACATGCATTCTACTTCCTTTTCCATACTAAAGTTATTTTCGCGAGTATTTAGATTACGTTGTCGTTCACCTGTGTACTACAAGTACCGGGTGAATCTGTTATCTAAGGTAAAGGATGCCTGAAAGGATCGGCAATCATGCAAATGTATTGGGTCTGAACTTGCGAATATCACAAACCATCATCATCATCATCATCATGCTGTCGGTCACGATGCTACAAAGACTGCTTTTATTACTTGACTGCCGTTCTCCATTTAGCTCTCTCATTTCATGAAAGCTCCCCGCAAAAGTGTTGAAGTGCTGCTGTCTTTTGCAAGTTACCAGCAGCACTCTCTCGGGAAGCAAAGAGAGGTTTCACACTGGCACGAACATGTCAAGACAGGCGCCAAACTATTTGTCCCTGCAGTGGCTGGTCGGGAGATGTTGGGAGTTCCATACATCAACCGCCCTTAATGCTGCCACAGTGACATGGTTTTCTGTTTAGGGTTTGCTCCCTTAGCCTTCGGTTCTGTCAAGAACCTGTACCACAAGGCAGTGGTTTACAACTCTGCAGGGAAGGGGCCTCAAACTCCCTGAGGTATTGCAATACCTGCAATACCTGCAATACCTGCAATACCTGCATACCCGAACCATGTCTAAATATAAGGTAGTTTTAAAGTGGTGTAGTCTGATGAAAACATCAAGTTTTCGAAACCAAAACACTAGATGAGATTACGTTAGATTAGAATGTTTGAGCTGTTGCTAGGAATGTCTTTACATTTTATTCTACATATCTGCCTTAGATACTCACGCACTTATTTTACATTTGTTGCCGCGTAGAACGGGGACACTCAGGGGAGCGGGACGTAGCTCAGGCGATACAGTGTCCACCTGTGAAGGTGTGGGTCATCCGATCGATCCTGCTCAGTATACACATTTGCAGTTTGGGCTATTTTCCGTTCCAACCAGTGGTCCAGAACTGGTTCATCAAAGGCTGTGGTATGTGCTGTCCTGTCTGTGGGAAAGTGCATATAAAAGACCGTTTGCTGCTTATCGGAAAGAGTAGCCTATGTGATGGGAGCAAGTTTCCTCCAAAGAAATATGTCAGAATGATCATGTATTTCATGGTTAATAGCCGATAATAAAAATCAATGCGCTCTAGAGGCGTCATTAAATATAACAAACTTTCCTCTTAGAAAGGAATACTGAGTCAATTTAATAGAATGTTACTGGTGAAGCCTACGGTGTAAGTTTTGACATGCATGCGAAAAGTATTTGAGTATGTTTGCACTTCAAATATCTCCGTTAGCAATTTAAAATAAGTTACTCCAAACTAAGATTATAAGATCCAACTTAGATATCTTTGGTATGTTTATCTTTAAAGTTGCATAGTCCGATGGTTTTGAGTTTGTCATTTTCTGAGATAAACATGTTAGGTTGATCGTTATAATCTACCTTACTTTAGTTTGAAGTTAATTTTTATTTTAAATGGTAAACTTTCGAGATATTTTGGGTGCAAACATGTAAAATTAGTTTTGGCAAGCTTGCCAAAACTCTGACCCCATAGACTTCTGCAGTAACAGGTTCTGTTAAATTGACTCAGTATTGCCTTCTACTCAGAAACAAATGCTTAATAAGTGCATCAGTATCTAAGTTAGATATGTCAAATCAAATCTAGATAATTGGTTTGCTTTTGATATTTTGATAGTTCATCGGACTATGCAGCTTGAAACAAGCAAACAAATCAAAACCATTGCACAATACGGCTTTTATGCAAGCAATAACTTTAACGTAACACATTTTCCCCACGTAATAATTGATGAATTTGATTACTTTATATGTGCCTTCACTGGCAATGTGTTTTTTGGGGGCTTATTGGTGTGTTTTTTGGGCGTTTTTGTGGATTTAATTTGTTTGTGGTGTGGGGGATAAGCGAGGGGTTAGTTAGTTATTGGGGGGTTTGTGACCTAGCGGTCACTGGCTGCAGAACTGCAGCATTGATAAACAGCGCCGTTAAAACGGCCCGTGTTTGGTGTTTTTTTTTTTTTTAGGGGTTTTTCTTCTTTCTTCGTCCAACATTAGGGGTTGTAGGGGAGAGGGGCGGGGTGCTCTTCGTGGCGTCTTGTGCAGTGGTGGTGTGGTGCGGTGGTGGCCCGGCAGGTGGCAATACATTCTTGGGGGCCCATGGTCCTGTACCTCGACCGGAGAGCAAAGCGGGATCCGGTGTCGTCGGCAATAAGTGAGGGGTGTATTTTTGTGTGTTAAATTGGGGGGGGGGGGGAGGGGATGTTTCTATTCAAAAGGTAACGATTTGAGTTGTGAACAGGCGAAGCTTAATAGTTGGTGCTATGGTTAGGTTGGCCGACACACACAGGACTCTGTGCATCAGGGCCTAATTTAAATAAGTAAACAGTGATCGATTCGGTGGGTTTATACATATTTCACAAGTTTCGTCTGTGACTAAAGCTCAGGTTGGCAATGGCATGCGCGAAACTAACGTGTGTGTGGGGATGTGGGTATGTGGGTATGTTTGTATGTGTGCGCGTGGGTGGGTTTGTGTGTGGGTAGTGGTGGTGGGTTGTGATATGTGGGTGGTGGGTTGTGATGGGTGGTTGTTGAGGATGTGGGGTAGGGGTTATGGGTGGGTGTTGAGGATGTGGGATAGGGGTTATGGGTGGGGGTTGAAGATGTGGGGTAGGGGTTGGGGTGAGGTGTGGGGATGTGGGTTAGGGGGTTGGGGTGGGTTTTGAGGATGTGGGGTAGGGGTTATGGGGGGTGGTGAGGTTGGGGTTGGGGTTGGGTGGGGGTTAAGATGTGGGGTAGGGGGGTGGCGGGGTGTTGAGGGTGTGGGTTTGGGGTGGGGGGGGTGGTGGTGGTGGTGGGGGTGTGGGGGTGGGGTGGGGGGGGTTGGTTGGGGGTGTGGGGGGTGGGGGGGGGGGGGTTGGGGTGGGGGGTGGGGGGGTGGGGGGGGGGGGTGGTGGGTGTGGGGGGGGGGGGGGGTGGTGGGGGGGGGTGGGGGTGGGGGGGGGGGGTGGTGGTGGGTTAGGGGGTGGGGGGGGGTGTGTTGTGGGGGGGTTGGGTGGGGGGTGGGTGTGTTGGTGTGGGGGGGGGGTGGGGGTGTGTTTTTTGTGGTGGGTTTTGTGGGTGGGGGTGGGGTGGTTGGGGTGGGTGTGGGGTGGGGGGTGGGGGGGTGGTGTAGGTGGGGTTGGGGGTTGGTGTGGGTGTTGTGTAGGGTGGGGTTTGGGGTGGGTGTTGAGGATGTGGGGTTGGGGGTGGGGTTGGGGTGTGGGTTAGGGGTTTGGGGGTGGCGTTGGGGATGTGGGGTAGGGCTTTGGGGGTGGGGATGTGGGGTAGGGAATGGGGGATGTGGGGGTTGGGGATGTGGGTTGGGGTGGGGTGGGTGGGGGCGATGTGGGGTTGGGGTTGGGGATGTGGGTTGGGGTGGGTGGGGGAGAGTGGCGATGTGCTTGTGGGTGGGGGCGATGTGGGGTGGAGTGGGGGTGGGGTTTGGGGTTGGGATGCACCCGGTGTCGTTGAAATATCCCTGTTAAGCTGCGCCTTGGTCACCGCTCCTGAGAAATCAAAGTCACCGCCAATGACCAGTGCTACTAATAAATAAGACCTACTAGTACCACCCGCGTGAAACCGGGCGCGGTGGCCGAATCAGTAGAGCGCTGGCCTCGCGTGTGGGAGATTGGGAGTTTAGTTCCCAGTCGAATCAAACCAGAGGCTTAACAACATTGATACTTGTCGCTTCCTAGCCTGGCTTTCGGCATTATATATATATAGGATAGGGCAAGGACTGGTTGGCTCAGCGTCAGGATAATGTGATTGAGTGTGATATTGGGTCATTGTGTCAACGGCCTGATTTCCCAGTGGGGCAGCACTATATAGTCGTCATGAGTGCACACTCTTGTTACAAGTGTGTACCCATCCTGGTATGGCCTTAGATGTTGCCAGCACGTAAGACTCCAGCAACCCACAACCCTACCAGCGAGATAGTTTTGATTCGAGGCGCCTCCACTCAGTCACATTATCCTGACGCTGAGCTAACCAGTCCTTGCCCTATCCTATTAATGCTGAGCGCCAGGCTAGGAAGCGACAAGTATCAATTTTCAGGTCATTGCTTTGACCCAACCGGGAACCTAATTCCCGACCTTCCGCACATGAGGCTCACGCTCTACCGATTAGGCCACTGCGCCCGGTGTGGTATCAGTGGAAGAAGCGCGTCCAAACTGCCCGAGAATGATATATACATACATGCGCCTGGTCACGCACACCGATCAGTAATAGAACATTTGCATTCCCCCCTATGCTGAATATCAGACTATCTAGTTTTGACTTTGGTTTGGACTTATCTCATCTCGATGTGCCAGGATGTCAGGCTGGCACCGTCGTATTGATATGTCTGCCACCATCACTTGGGCAGTGTTGCCATCGCGACGCCACATGATCACATGCCCCTATTTTCTGCTTAGTCATTCCGAGGCTAATTTGAGTAGTGCCATCTGTAAGAGTGAAGCGACTTTCAACTTACTGTGCATGATTAATTAAAAGAAATATTTTATTTCATTAAAAGATCTTTGTTTGGCATTGACATGGATTCGTTTCACGCCCAGTGCACTAATTCTCTAGGCAGTGGTAGCAGTTCTTATATGTTGATCAGACATACTTTAATTCAAAGATGGCTAATATCACGTTGGAAATGCCAGTTCTTATCTGACTACAAAAGTTGAGCAATGCAGAGCCTTGTCAGTGCTTGGATTGGTGTAGATAAAAGATTCACCCGGTACTTGTAGTGCACGGGTGAAGACCAGCCTTATATAAATACGGGCGAAAATAGCATTAGTATGGAACAACAAGTAGAATGCCTGGCACCAGTGTCAAATGGTTACTTATATCAGAACAGAGTTGGTGAAATGGGAGAGGATACAAAAAGACAAGAAGGCGGCCATAGAACACCGTCGATTTCACTTTTAAATTGCATTAAAGTATATGTTTTATTATATTTTCCAACTCAAAAGTAGCGGATAAACATGAAGACATATACAAAGAATAAATGTTGCTGCTTAGATTGTGAAATTAGGCTCTCATAAAGATGAGCCCGATTTTTCGACCGTTTTTATATAAGGCTGGTTTTCACCCCTGTACTGGAAGTACGGGGTGAATCTTTTATCTAGGATTGGTGGTGACATAAGATTACACACTGGACATAGTGACCAAATTGGTAGAGCGCAGGCTTCCCGTACGGAGGGTCTGGAGTTCGAATCCCAGTCGAGTCAAAGCAATGCCTTACAAAATTAATATTTGTTGCTTCCTAGCTTGCCGCTCGCCATTACTGCGATAGGGCAAGGACTGGTTAGATCAGTGTCAGGATAATGTGACACGGTGTAAAGTCGTCGTCTGGCAGCTCTAGTTGTGTAGGCAAGCTAATAGGAAATCAATACAGGCAAGGAGAGCAAGGAAGAGTATAAAGAGTGAAAGAAGAGTGAGTAAAGTGAGAGCTTGCACCCTTAGGTTTATTATTATGTAGTGGTACATGGATATGATATCGCATACCACCTGACCATGCCCTCCAATGAACAACAAACATTTCTAGGTCCACCAATGAACAGTAAGCATTCTTGTGTCACCATGGCTACTGTGATCTACCCACCACCACCATGCCTTGTGGCTCTTGGGCTGCACCTGCATGGCTGTGTGTGTGTGTGGTGATCCGTGACTAACAGTTGGGTGCATGGGGTGGTGAGTGTAGCTCTTGAGCCCCTTCCACACTATCAATAGTGCCCCTCTCACACTATCTATTAAATACACAATGACTATGAACCACAAGTAAAGAGTCACCAGCAACTACGTAAATTACATTCATGCACCTGGCCCTATACATCATTTACCTTTATAGACCATTTGTATTCCTTTATAGACCAGTTCACATTCCCCACCAATGCTTTTTATCGGAATATTTTACACCGGGTTGGATACCGGGTCATGGTGCCAGCGACCTGATTTCATAGTGGGGCAGCACTATAAGGTCAGTATGAGTGTGCACTGTCACAAGTTGATACGCGTCCTGACTAATGTTTGCTTATATATCTACAGCAGGGACTGGGGCACTGGGGCACTGGGGCACAGGGCACGGGGCACTGGGTAACGGGGCACTGGTGAATGGGAATCATTGCACATGGTTGAACAACTGCTATGGAAATTGTCCTGTCAGAGTGGAATGGCCTGAGGATTTCTGGTTTCATTTAAGTTCCAATAAATGTTATCGATTGTTTCCACTAAAGGGCGACATTGCATCGAACTAAACGTTTACAACTCCTGTAAACAATGCTAATCGCAGGTCACGTGAGATCACTAACAGAACGACGTTACCACACGCATATAATAGGTATGACATGGTGTAGAGTCTAATGCTCGGATCTGTGGCTGTCTCCGTAGGCTATGAGGAAAACAATACAGACAAAGAGAAAGGAAGAGAGTAAAGTGTAAGAAGTTAGTTAGTAAGAGAGAGTCCAGCCCTCTGGTTTATTGTTATATAGTTACATGGGTTCATGATAGAGTAGAATATCATACCACCTCCTTCCACCAAGGGGGTCCAGTGTTGGTAGATCGTGGGGTCGTGGGTTCGAACCCTGGTCTAGTCAAACCGATGACTTAAAAATTGATACTTGTTGCTTCCTAGCCAGGCGCTGGGCATTATCAGGATAGGACAAGGACTGGTTGGCTCAGTGTCAGGATAATGTGACTGAGTGGGATATCAGGTCATGGTGCTGGTGGCTGGGTCTTCCAGTGGGGCAGCACTATAAAGTCGCCATAAGTGTACACTCTCACAAGTCGGTACCCGTCCTGATATGACCTTAGATGTTGCTAGGACGTACAACAACAAACAAACATTCCACCAATGGGAATCGAGCATTCCTGGTCTCACCAATAGGAATCCAGCATTCCAGTAGCTGGATGGCCCCTTTGCCACCACCAACCTTGATCTTCTGAGTGTGGTGACCCCTACCACAGTAGAAGGGCTAGGCCCTGAGTGAAAGCAAACCCAGACCTGCCAGCACCACTATGTCTATTTACATCCCACTCAGGCACCACCAACCCATATATATATATATATATATATATAATATATATATATAATTGTTCTATTGCTGATCGGTGTACTTGCCAGGTGCATGCATATATATATATATATATATATATATATATATATATATATACATACACACACACATATATATATGTATGCACCTGGCCAAGTACACCGATCAGCAATAGAACAATTGCATTCCCCCCTTGCCGAATATCGGAATATTTTACAAGGGTTATATCGATAATGTGTATCATATTAAATATAATATATATCGTGGGGAATTTTGCCCCAAATTATGTTTGTTGTTGTTTTACGTCCTATCAACAACTAAAGTAATATCAGGACGGGTACCGACTTGTGACAATGGGCACTCATGACAACCTTTTAGTGCTGCCCCACTTAGAAATCAGGTCGCTGCCACCATGACCCGATATCCCACTGTCACATTATCCTGACACTGATCTAACAGTCCTTGTCCTATCCTATTAATGCCCAGTACCAGGTTAGGAAGCGACAAGTATCAATTTTGTAAGTCATTGGTTTGACTCGACCTGGAACCAAACCCCTGACTTTCCGCACGCAATGCCCACGCCTCACCGATTATCCCACCACGCCCGGTTCCAAATTATGTTGATGGGTGCTATTGACGTTAATCGCAGACGGGCATGCCGTACGTGGCAGCAGGTAATTGGGGAGTGAGAAGGGGGGGCTTAATCCGGCACGATGTAAGGGTTAATCTGTTGTTAATCCCACAAGCACAGCTCCAGCTCGTTTAGCCAGTTTTATGGAAAATGGCGGCTCCGTAGAGGGAGGAGTGAGTAGTACATAATTGGAGGAGAGTGGGGTTTGTAGCGGGCGGAAGTAGGCCTGTGTTAGTAGTATACGATGAAAGGGTATGCAGGTATTGCAATACCTCAGGGAGTTTGACGCCCCTGCCCTGCAGAGTTGTAAACCACTGCCTTGTGGTACAGGTTCTTGACAGAACCGAAGGCTAAGGGAGCAAACCCTAAACAGAAAACCATGTCACTGTGGCAGCATTAAGGGCGGTTGATGTATGGAACTCCCAACATCTCCCGACCAGCCACTGCAGGGACAAATAGTTTTGCGCCTGTCTTGACATGTTCTTGCCGGTGTGAAACCTCTATTTGCTCCCCGAGAGAGTGCCACTGGTAACTTGCAAAAGCCAGCAGCACTTCAACACTTTTGCAGGCAGCTTTCATGTAATGTACATACCATCAAGAGAAACCTGAAGCTTAGAGACATTAAGACCGACTCATGGACATCACTCTCACAGCAGAGAGCTAAATGGAGAGCGGCAGTCAAGTAATGAAAGCAGTCTTTGTCGCATCGCGACCGACAGCATGATGATGATGATGATGATATGATGAAAGACAGTGGAAGAAGCGAGTAATTAGGGTGGGGGGGTGTTTGTGAGGATGGCTTTAGAGGGACCGGGGCGTGGCTAAGATGATCGAGTGTCTGCCTGTGAAGGTGTCGATCACCTGATCGATCCTGCTCAGTGGACCCATTTGCAGTTTGGGCTATTTTCCGTTCCAACCAGTGGTCCACAACTGGTTCATCAAAGGTTGTAGTGTGTGCTGTCCTGTCTGTGGGAAAGTGCATGTAAAATACCCCTTGTTGATTATCGGAAAGAGTAACCCATGTGGCGGCAGCAATGAAGTATGTCAGAAGGACCATATGTTTGACATCTAATAGGCAATGATATAAAATCAATATGCTCTAGAGGCGTTGTTAAATAAAACAGTTTTAGTTTTAGGAAGCAGCGAGTAGTATATAATTGGGGGAGAGTGTAATGGACAAAAGGCGGCCTCTGTAAGTAGTGTACAGTGACAAGCAATTGCAGCAGTGGAGTAAGCGATACCCCAGTCACACGAGGCCTGTGGTCGCTTACGGTTGATTCGCTACGTCAAAACGTCCACCTTACATCCGCCTTACGTCCGCCTTGCATGCCGGCGCCACAAGGTCACCAACCACGCCACATCTATTTTGAAAATCGGTTGCAGCTACTGCATTTGCAACCTCCTTGCGTCCTCTGCCGGCGGCGCCATCCAATTTTGGTTGGCGACCTGGTGGCCACTTCTTTCCCACCATTTTTGGAGCATTGGAATGATTGCGGCGCAAGGTTGGCAAGTTGGCACCTACCACTCGCGTCCTCGCACTGCCCTCGCTCCACCCTGGAGCCGCCAGCTCACCGCCAACACCTCAGCACCGCCCTTTTTGACACCAGACGGGATGGCCGAATGAGTTAGAGCGTCCGTCTCCCGTGCTGGTAGATCATGGGGTCGTCGGTTAGAACCCTGGTCGAGTCAAACCAATGACTTAAAAATGTATACTTGTCACTTCCTAGCCAGGCGCTAGGCATTATTAGGACAGGGCAAGGACTGGTGTGCTCAGTGTCAGGATAATGTGACTGAGTGGGATACCAGGTCATGATGCCGGTGGCCTGGTTTCCCAGTGGGACAGCACTATAAACTCGCCATGAGTGCGCATTGTCACAAGTCGGTACCCATCCTGATATGACCTTAGATGTTGCTAGGACCTAAAACAACAAAAAAAACAAATTTTCCCCATTTCCTCATTCCCCTCATTCCCCTCATTTCCCCATTCCCTCATTCTCCTCATTCCCTCGTCCTCTCATCCCATCATTTCCCTCATTTCCTCATTCCCTCATTTTCCTCATTCCCTCGTCCTCTCATCCCCTCATTTCCCTCATTCCCTCATTTCCTCCTTTCCTCATTCCCTAATTCCACTCATTTCCTCATTCCCTCATCCACTCATCCACTCATTTCCTCATTTCCCCATTCCCTCATTCCCTCATCTACTCATTCCCACATTCCCAGATTCCGACATTCCCTCATTCCCTCATTCCCTCATACCCACATTCCCTCTTATCCACATTCCCTCTACACCCCCATTCCCCCATTCCCCATTCCCTCATTCCCTCATTTCCCTCATTTACTCATTCCCTCATCCACTCATTTCCTCATTCCCCTCATTCCCTCATTTTACTCATTCCCTCATTCCCTGCTCCACTCATTCTCTCCTCCACTCATTCCCTCATTCCCTGCTCCACTCATTCCCTCATTGGCTACACCACATAGTGAATTAGTTAACCATTTCTGTTGTTTTTGTCTTTACAGGATTGTGGGGAGTCGGAGCGGAAACATGTTACCACGGACATATCCTCGGTGCTTACATCCTGTGAGTACTCAGCTTTCTCCTACCGACATGTTGACCTTGGATGTTGCTAGGACGTAAAACAAAAAACCAACAAACTTACCGACATGTTCATCGTCGATTCAATTAAAGTTGCATAGTCCGACGGTTTTGAATTATTGTAATTTTTCTGAGGTAAATATATTAAATTGATTGTTATAATGTACCTTATTTTAGTTTGCGGTAACTTTTATTTTAAATGGCTAACTTTTGAGATATTAGCAGTAGAAACATGCAAAATTAATTTTGGCAAGGACGCCAACATTCTGAAACCATAGACTTATGCAGTAATAGGTTCTGCTAAATTGACTCAATGTGTCCTTCTATGCGGCAACGCCGCTGTTTATAACTGACGGCATCATCAAAGGCCGGTTGCTCTCATACCTTGTCTATGTGGTGTGGGAGGTTAAAAATCCCTTGTGTCAGTAAAAGTATAGGCTCAGGATTTCTATCGAACCACTGTCTAATGGTGAAAACAAATCTATTCAGACTTATCCATGATAGGTACTATATAAATCTTCACGGAAAAAAAACTAAGTTCATCAGTGTTTAAGTTAGATATGTAGAATCAAATCTAGGTGAGTGGTTTGGTTTTGAAATTGTTGTTTTCATCGGACTATGCAGCTTTCCTGTCCTTTCAGCAGGTATCACATTCAGGGATCAAAGATCTCCGCGATTTCGCGGATTTCCGGGATTTTTCCTGTAGCTATAAGTGTATACTAATACGTTGTCCAAACGCCGCAGCACAGCAAGTGTATACTAATACATTGTTTTACGCTGCAGCACCACCACCAGCATATACTAATATGTGGTGCAGAGGCCGCAGCACTATCAGCGTATACTACTAATGCGTGCTTCAAATCTATATATGCATGAAACCCGACTTCCAGGAATTTTCCGTGATTCCCTGACAATGCTAGACCTATGGGAGAATATCAGCATTTACGCTTTTTTCCCCCAGGGACCACTTTCATCCCTGCACATTGTCGTGTGATGGCATATCGTTGGTGTTTACCAGAAAGTAGGATTTCTGTAGATTAACTTCCAATGGGATTTTAAATGGGCCTCAGATTTCAGCTTCAGCCTATTTGTAAATACTTCACCGACATTTGACTATAGGTACATGAACGGCCTGCCGCAGAGTCGCCTGGAAGGGCGACACGACCAGGTTGTTTAAACAAGATGCCATATTGTTTTTTTCTGCTCAAGGGGGACCCTGCCACTGAATGTATTGGATGTCAGTTCCTACTGACATTAAACCACACTTTATTAAACCACACTTTATTAAACCACACTTTATTAAACCACACTTTATTAAACCACACTTTATTAAACACACTTTATTAAACCACACTTTATTAAACCACACTTTATTAAACCACACTTTATTAAACCACACTTTATTAAACCACACTATATTAAGCCACACTTGATTAAACCACACTTGATTAAACCACACTTTATTAAACCACACTTTATTAAACCACACTTTATTAAACCACACTTTATTAAGCCACACTGTATTAAACCACACTTTATTAAACGACACTTTATTAAACCACACTTTATTAAACCACACTTTATTAACCGACACTTTATTAAACCACACTTTATTAAGCCACACTTTATTAAACCACACTTTATTAAACCACACTTTATTAAACCACACTTTATTAAACCACACTTTATTAAACCGCACTTTATTAAACCGCACTTTATTAAACCACACTTTATTAAACCACACTTTATTAAACCACACTTTATTAAACCACACTTTATTAAACCACACTTTATTAAACCACACTTTATTAAACCACACTTTATTAAACCACACATTATTGAACCACACTTTATTGAACCACACTTTATTGAACCACACTTTATTGAACCACACTTTATTGAACCACACTTTATTGAACCACACTTTATTGGACCACACTTTATTGAACCACACTTGATTGAACCACACTTTATTAAACCACACTTTATTGAACCACACGTTATTGAACCACACTTTATTAAACCACACCTTATTAAGCCACACTTTATTGAACCACACTTTATTGAACCACACTTTATTGAACCACACTTTATTGAACCACACTTTATTGAACCACACTTTATTAAACCACACCTTATTAAACCACACTTTATTAAACCACACTTTATTAAACAGCACTTTATTAAACCACACTTTATTAAACCATGCTTTATTAAACAGCACTTTATTAAACCACACTTTATTAAACCACACTTTATTAAAGCACACTTTATTAAAGCACACTTTATTAAGCCACACTTTATTAAACCACACTTTATTAAACCACACTTTATTAAACCACACTTTATTAAACCACACTTTATTAAACCACACTTTATTAAACCACACTTTATTAAACCACACTTTATTAAACCACACTTTATTAAACTGTGTCGATTTCATGGCCCTGCACCAACGATTTTACACTGCAAGCAGCATGCGTGACCTTTTTTACTAAAGTAAAACAAGAAAACATTTGAGTCAAAACCTTCGAATTTACTTGAAGTGATACTGATAGTAGGGTTTGTAGCACTTTCCAAGCCCGTAATATACCTTAGCCTGCATCATTGATGAGTCATTAGGGCTGGATGAGCCTAATAGCCACAGCTTAACCACATGAACCGATGACCCCTAAATAACTCTTAGAGAATAGGTTGTTGTTTTAAGCTATACATTTGCTCATTACAATTTTGAATAAGTGATGTTTTATTTGGTCATGTTACCCCCCCCCCCCCCCCCCCCCCCCCCGCCATTTAAAAACATTGCATTATGCAACGAAGATGTATGATATTTGACAGTCCCCCCACAAAAAAAACACCCCACACAAAACCACGTGATATTTGACAATCCCCACCCCCTAAAATCCTACACCCCCTAAAAACACCATTGCTTTATGCCTTAAAGATACATATTTGACCCCCCCCCCCCAAATTATTTTAAAAAACCGCTAAAAACACCATTGCATTATGCAATATACAACGAAAATGCATGATATTTGACAATCCCCCCCCCCCCCCCCCCACCCCCCAACAAAGAAAAAAAAGGTGTCGGATATATTGTTTCTGCCCTTTACAGTACAAAGGCTCTGTGCTCACCAGCTGCGTCCGCACAAGTGGTGATACCAGTGTCGCCGCCTGGTGGCCGCAATGGGAAGTCACTGCCCGGCAGCCGAGTGACTCAATTTGCCAGCATCTTATTCAATTGTGCAACGCGTCCCCCGAAGTCTGTGTGTCTGATAGATGGGGTGAGTGGGTGAATTAATCAGCAGACCTGGGGCGGGTGGAGAGGGGGAGGGGGGGGGGGGGTTAGAGGGAGGGGGGCTGCCTAGTGTTAGCGTACCAGAGACCTGTTTTATTAGGAATTTGCTGACTTTTTTTCATTTAAATAGTTACGAGTATTTTCCCTTTATTTTGTATAGGTTATAAAGTCTATAAAATCCAAGGTTTAGAATGTCTGCCATCAAAAGAGCCCCCCCCCCCCAATATTCGATATTTACTTTTTATGCTGAGGGGTCGACACACAAACAAACAAACAAAACGATTAAAAGAATAAATAGATTGCGTTTTTTGCGTAATTAGTTTTGAAAAGTGTTGAATCCCATTAAACTAACTTCACTGATCTAAATCAGTCCGAAATCGCCATTCACCATTGTTTCCCCCACTGAAATCCAAATGAAAATATGAATTATCACAAACTATAGTGAACACTGGATGTGTGACTGCTTGTAATCTTACAAACAGTTACAAGCCATAAATGAGAAGCAAGAACACCTAAATTATGACTAAAGCAAAATTCAAAATATTTCAATAAAATTGGACTAGTGTTCCCCGTGGTGAAAACGCATAACACACTTATTCATTATGAGCAGGGTAAATAACCTCACCATAGTGACCCTTAAAAAAAAAGTGTATCCAACATCCTGCGGAACAGGAGTGAGCTATCCTTTCTTTTAAACTGTCAGGGATGAAAGATCTCCTCGATTTCGCGGATTTCCGGGATTTTTCCTGTAGCTATAAGTGTATACTAATACGTTGCGCCGGTCCTGATGACCTTAGATGTTGCCAGGACGTAAAACTCTAACAACCAACCAACCAACCAATACATTGTTTCACGCTGCAGCACCATCATCTTATACTAATATGTGGTGCAAACGCCGCAGCAGTAGCCATGTATACTACTAATGCCTTCAAACGCTACAGCAGGGTCAGCGTATACTACTAATACATGCTTCAAACGGCGCAGCACTATCACACCATCAGCGTATACTACTAATATGTGCTTCAAAAGCCGCAGCACTATCAGCGTATAATACTAATACATGCTTCAAATGCCGCAGCACTATCAGCGTATACCAATATGTATGATACCCAACTTCCGGGAATTTTCAGCGATTCCCTGACAATGCTAAGCCTATGGGAGAATATCAGCATTTCCGCTTTTTTTCCCAGAGACCACTTTCATCCCTGAACTGTATATTAATATGTATGTCTTCTAGAATTGGGTTTGCAATACCAATAAGCCAAGGTCAATTGCAATCTCAGCCAGTGCTTCTGGAAACTGAGCCATTGCTTTTAATATTGGCTTTTGTGCAATTTTATTTTGAATGCCTTTTTTGGGGGGGTCGGGGGGGATCCTGGGCAGCAGTTGTTTTGCCTTCTTGTGACATTTGATGAGGTCACAGATAGCGATCTGATCTTCTGATTAGATGCTTCTCCAACTGATATTGACACTATCTCTAGTGCCTGTCAGCTGGTTTCTGACATCCATCCACTTTCGTCGTGCCCGTCCTGATATGACCTTAGATGTTGCTAGGACGTAAAACAACTTTCTTCGTGGAAATCAGTTTCCTTTTGGCGATGTCGGTTTATTTGAGTGAATTGTGAATAGCTAATCGATAACGCATTAACCTCCTTCATAATCTACTAATATGCGCTACCTAAGTACCCGCTGATCTACCTATTTACAATGTAATGTAAACGGCCAGAAGACCAGTGCCTCGGCGCTGAAAAAAAAAAGGTATGTTCTGATGAATAAACTGTTTTGCCAACAATTTTGTTTAAATAGTATTTTCTCAGCGTCGAGACGCGAGTATCCCAGCTCTGTGAACTTGTACAACCATTTCTTCATGTTTGACAGTAATTTACTGGGATGTTGTATGATATCGAGCTATAATAAACATGGGTCACCAGACGGGGTGGCCGAATGAGTTTTTTTTGTTTGTTTGTTGTTTTACGTTCTAGCAACATCTAAGGTCATATCAGGACGGGTACCGACTTGTGACAGTGCACACTCATGGTGACTTTATAGTACTGCCCCACTGGGATACCAGGCTGCCAGCACCATGACCTGATATCCCACTCAGTCACATTATCCTGACACTGAGCCAACCAGTCCTTGCCCTACCCTAATAATGACAAGCGCCGGGCTAGGAAGTGTAGTGGTCTGCACTGACCTCTCAGGCAAGTAACCACATAGACAGGTAGGCGTGGGGAGTGTGTTGATATCAGGGAGCCTAGGTGGTGTAATGGTTAGCACACTGGCCCGGAATGCAAGGAGATGTGGGTTCGAGTCCCGCTCTAGGCACAATATTTCCCATTTTCATCACCCCCACGACACTGGTTGCCGTGATCAGGATCCTGTACAAGCTTTGCGCTGTATGGTTGTTGAACCTACCCTGTGTATGTATGTGTTAGTGCATTGCCTGTATGTATGTAATTGTAAGCATTACAAGACTTACAATTCCAGGGGGACGAGTGTAGTGGTCTGCACTGACCTCTCAGGCAAGTAACCACATAGACAGGTAGGCGTGGGGAGTGTGTTGATATCAGGGAGCCTAGGTGGTGTAATGGTTAGCACACTGGCCCGGAATGCAAAGAGATGTGGGTTCGAGTCCCGCTCTAGGCGCAGTATTTCCCATTTTCATCACCCCCACGACAGAAGCAACAAGTATTAAATTTGAAGTCATTGGTTTGACTCGACCAGGGTTCGAACCCACGATCCCATGGTCTACCAACACGGGAGGCAGAAGCTCTAACTCATTCGGCCATCCCGTCTGGTTAGGTCGAATGACTTGAGCGTCCGTTTCCCATTTTAGTAGAACATGGGATTCCACCCGTGGTCGAGTCAACCCGATGACTTAAAAATGTACACTTGTCACTTCCTAGCCAGGCACTCGGCATTATTAGGATACAGCAAGGACCGGTTGGCTCAGTGTCAGGATAATGTGACTTAGTGGGCTATCAGGTCGTGGTGCTGCTGGCCTGCTCTCCCAGTGGGGCAGCACTATTAAAGTCGCCATGAGTGTGCACTGCTACAAGCCGGTACCTGTCCTGATATGACCATTGATTGATTGATTGATTGATTGGTGGTTTCTTTCCGCTGTGTCGGCAGCATAGACGATATTCACGGCGAGAAATGTTAGTCTTTTATTCAACCATCATTTTTACTATGACATTAGATGTTGCTAGGATGTAAAACTCCAACAACCAAACCGAACTACCCCCCCCCCCCCATACACACACTGTCGATTCAGCCTGCCAGATAACCCTCGCCCCCTCCGCCAGACGGCGCGCGTGGGGAGGAGTGGGGTGGTGGGGTGGGTGGGAGGGGTGAAGGGTTATCTGGCTACCAGGCTCTCGGGTAGACACGTGGAGATTTTTTTTTTTTTTTGTTCAAGTGTTTTTATTCCTCTGAATAACATGTTGTCAGTGCTAATGCACTGGTCTTCCAGCCCTAATCACAATTGCCTCTACACAGTAAACAAATCTACAACAATATACAAATAGACAATTACAGGAAAATAAGCAAAACATCGTTACATGAATGATAGTTAAAGAACAAGATAAGAAAAATAGAAACACATGCGGGGAGGTAACTAAGTTAGACTAGTATGGTAGGCGTTAGTAGGGGGTGGGGCACAGCTGGTTATCTTTCTAGTAGTAACATACTCTTTGAAAGGGTGATGGGGGATGTAGGGTGGGCCTTTGTGATTGAACTTACGTTCATGGTAATCTCGGTGGGGCCTATTGAGTTAGTAAGTACGTTAATATTGATTAATCATGTACCTCAGTAGGATCCAACTACAATCATTTCCAGGCTCATTCCATTGTAGATGGGTTTTTGGTCTAGTTGGCTGCTAGTGGTTGGGTTTACAGTGTATGTTTGGGGGTGGGGGAGCGGGGGGACAGGGAAAGGAACGGCAACACCGACCCAACACCGATGGGGTATTATCGCTTACTGAGGGGAACCATCACCAGGCCGTTCTCTAAATCGACCGACCTTGGGACCGACTTTAAATAGTCCATTTAGGAGGGTGGTCGGTTTAGGGAGTGTTTTAAATCAGTACAATGGTATTGTATGGGCGATCATTTGGGACCCAAATACAGCGATCGATATAGGGGAGTGGTCCATCTGTGGAGGTGGTCGGTATAGAGAGGTTTTACTGTAATATGATAAACTGTGTATTTACATGTTTTATGGGTTATGTTTAGTATTTTCTCTAATGTTATTACTGTAGATAATGTTCAGCGTACAGTGTATATATTCCCAATGTTGTATCTATTAAAACCTGCCATTGGCTAATTCAGACATTTGCTAATATGGAACCCTTCCCCCTATTACGTTCTAATGAGGATGCCCTGCATATATATATGGGTCACTCTCCTGAAAACTGGCCAGAAGTGTCACATGGAGAGTTAAAATCTAATATTTGAATTTTTAGCATTTCTTGGTTGCAAATGAAAGCTGGAAATCTCCCCTTTACATCTATGTAAAATATAAATTGATGAGATAAAAAATAAAGGTGTAGTCCATGATTAAGCTATGTCTTATGGCAGTATAACATGTGTGTTGCATGTGTAACACATGTTTAGGACACCACGCAGTCTGCTTAATAAAAATCTGATCAGAATTAAATAATATCATACTTAGAACCATATTAATCATGGCATAATATACAGAAATATGTAGTGCTTATATTGATATAAAAAAAAAGAGTAATTCCCAGTACAATATTTGTGTGGCATCCAGACACCACCGGTTACACGTGTGATGGAAATTTGTATTGTTATTTCTGAAGACATCACATTTTCTTTTTTTAATTTAAGCATGCATACATGTTAATAAATACTTCCTTTTTGATTGGGGAACTGTTTTTTGATATATCAATGCAATACAAGATGTTAATAAGGATTCAACCATGTCCCATATGTCATGTTACAAATGGCTGACTGTAAAATGTTTTTTTTTGGTACAAAAACACTTCATAACTAATAGGACAACATTTTACACAGTTTATTTTATTTCCCTTATTTCTTTCATCAAATCTGAACATGAATATGAAAAGTATAAGGAAAAAAATAAGTAGGAAGTTTTTTATTGATGTTTTAAAATCCCATCCCATGCTGACCAGTTTTCAGGAGAGTGGCCCATATACAATCTACTCTGTCAATATCGACCTCTGTCAATAAGAAATCTCTGGCAATAATGGCAAAAAGTGCTGGTCCCGTCAGGGCACCCCTTTAATTTAATAGTGTAGTAAGTAGTCTGTACATGAGCCCCACTACCACGTGGTGGCGGCAGACACTACACTGCACACCTACGCAGTTACACTGAACTGCGCTAGGTGGCAGCAGGCCAGCCACCGGGCAGACCCCGACTGGGCTGCCCTCTACTGCGTATGGCTAGCTCACCCCCCACCCACGTATAGAGGCGACGTGGGACCTGCCGAGTTAGGGGAGCGGGTCAGTCGACTGTTGACACCGTGGAGAGCAGAGAGGTTTTATAATAAACCAGGTTGAAGCTTACTGATACTGAATCTTGGCGTTCTTCCGTGAGTGCATGGCAGTGTAGGGGGGGGGGGGGAAGACGCTGGGCCATGACAATAGCATTGGCTCGGTGTCTATCGGACTTATGCAGACAATGAGCTTTTTTTTTTTTTACCTATTTGATCAATATTCTGTGTCAACATGCCGTATAGTTTATAAAATAGTAGAAATGACTAATTTGACAAATGACCAATTGTAGAAATGACAAATTGAAGAAATGACAAATTGGAGAAGTGATGAATAGTAGAAATGACAAATTGTAGAAATGACTTCGTAAGGACTGTCCTAGTCAGTCAAATAAGTATAAAAGAAAAGCATTAGTTTCAACCCAATCCATCACTCAGTCTCTGCCTATAATGGATCTCTCTCTATAACGGCATCTTGCTCCAGTCCCATGGTTGTCCATTATATGAAAAGTAGACTGTAATTATAATGTAATATTTTACCTCGGTAAACAGCCTCAGGCTAGCCTCAGGCTAGGGAGAGGTAAGCACGTCCGGTACCAGCAATTAGCATATACAACTCACGACTGGATAACGTGTCGTTGGGTTGCTCCGGCAAAATTAATCTACATACAAGCAAATAC
>CM059199.1:57444736-57467417 GCA_030323885.1 Branchipolynoe longqiensis
AAGGAGAGAAGAAGAGAAGGAGAGAAAGGGAGAAGGAGTGAAGGAGAGAAGGAATGAAGGAGTGAAGGAGAGAAGGAGAGAAGGAGAGAAGAGGATAAGGAGAGAATGAGAGAAGGAGAGAAGAAGAAAAGGAGGGAGGAGAGAAGGAGAGAAGGAGAGAAGAAGAGAAGGAGAGAAGGAGAGAAGGAGAGAAGGAGAGAAGGAGAGAAGGAGAGAAGGAGAAAAGGGAGTGAAGGAGAGAAGGAGAGAAGGGGAGAAGGAGAGAAGGAGAGAAGGAGAGAAGGAGAGAAGGAGAGAAGGAGAGAAGGAGAGAAGAGAAGGAGAGAAGGAGAGAAGGAGAGAAGGAGAGAAGGAGAGAAGGAGTGAAGGAGAGAAGGAGAGAAGGAAGAAGAGAGAAGAAGAAGAGAGAAGGAGAAAGGAGAGAAGGAAGAAGGAGAGAAGGAAGAAGGAGAGAAGGAGAGAAGGAAGAAGGAGAGAAGAGAGAAGGAAAGGAGAGAAGGAGAGAAGGAGAAAGGAGAGAAGAGAGAAGGAGAGAAGAAGAAGGAGAGAAGGAAGAAAGAGAGAAGAGAATGAGAAGAAGGAGAGAAGGAGAGGAGGAAAGAAGGAGAGAAGGAGAGAAGGAGAGAAGGAGAGAAGGAGAGAAGGAGAGAAGGAGAGAAGGAGAGAAGGAGAGAAGGAGAGAAGGAGAGAAGGAGAGAAGGAGAGATCGACCATCGCGTCCGGTGGGAAGAGGCGGGTGGGGAGGGGAAGAGTGTGGTGATGGTGACGGTGTGATGTTGGTGAGGGTGTGGTGAGGGTGAGGGTATGGTGAGGGTGATGGTGTGGTGAGGGTGAGGGTGTGGTGAGGGTAACGGTGTGGTGAGGGTGATAGTGTGGTAAGGGTGATGGTGTGGTAAGGGTGATGGTGTGGTTATGATGAGGGTGTGGTGGGGGTGAGGGCGAGGCTGTGGCGGGGGTGAGGGTGTGGTGACAGTGACCGAGTGGTGATGGTGACGGTGTGATTAGGGTGGCGGTGTGGTTGGGGTGACGGTGTGGTGAGGGTGACGGTGTGTTGATGGTGATGGTGTGGTGAGGGTGACGGTGTGGTGATGGTGACGGTGTGGTGAGGGTGACGGCGTGGTGATGGTGACGGCGTGGTGATGGTGCCGGTGTGATGAGGGTGACGGTGTGGTGATGGTGACGGCGTGGTGATGGTGACGGTGTGATGAGGGTGAGGGTGTGGTGATGGTGACGGTGTGGTGATGGTGACGGCGTGGTGATGGTGACGGTGTGATGAGGGTGACGGTGTGGTGATGGTGACGGCGTGGTGATGGTGTGATTTGCGGTGTGGTGTGGGAGCGTGGTGATGGTGACGGTGTGATGAGGGTGACGGTGTGGTGATGGTGACGGCGTGGTGATGGTGACGGTGTGATGAGGGTGACGGTGTGGTGATGGTGAGATAAGGGTGAAGGTGATGGTGACGGCGTGGTGAAGTTAACAGTGTGGTGATGTTGATGACGGCGTGGTGATGGTGACGGTGTGATGAGGATCATGGTGTGGTGAAGGTGACGGCGTGGTGAGGGTGATGGTATGGTGATGGTGACATTGTGATGAGGATGATGGCGTGGTGATGGTAACGGCGTGATGATGGTGACGTTGTGATGAGGATGACGGTGTGGTGATGGTGAGGGCGTGGTGATGGTGACGGTGTGATGAGGATGATGGCGTGGTGATGGTGACGGTGTGGTGATGGTGACGGTGTGGTGATGGTGACGGTATGGTGATGGTGACGGCGTGGTGATGGTGACGGTGTGGTGAGGGTGACAGTGTGGTGAGGGTGACGGTGTGGTTAGGGTAGGCGATTGGGACGGAATGCAGGACATGTTAGGGAGAGTAATTGTATCTGTGGTGTGATTGTTGCTATGACAACAAAGGCGCAGACATGCTGTCACGTGATGTGGACACGAGTCAGTACAGCCGCTGCCACCCAGTCACAAACACTCTCCCTGGTGTTGTCAGACTCGGTCAGACGCGATGGCCAAATGAGTTGAGCGCTCGTTTTCGGTGTTGCAGTTCATGGGATTCAAAGCTTGGCCGAGTCGAGTCAAAGCAATGACTTAAAAATCTATACTTGTAGCCTAGCCTGGCGCGGGGCAGCACTAGGATAGTGAAAGGAATAGTGGAATGGGGCAGACCAACATTTTGCACCTGAAATTTCCCCTGTTTAATCCATAATTTGTAATTCTTTCCACTCAATATATATATATATATATATATACATATATATATATATATACCTACAGATATACATATATATATATAACAGCAGTAATGGTCTTAATATCACCCTTGCAACATGTTAATGTAGAGTGTCCACCTTGTCAAACCTGCTAACCATTCTAGGGTGGGGGTGGGGGGTGAAGATTACTACATAGCCTACACAGAGAAGGTGGTAGCTTATTTACATGTCGACCATTTTCTAACACAACAGACGATTTCCACCACCAATGCGCCCTCTGATGGCAGTTGCAGGAACTAATGTGGTGACTAGCAACTCACTTCGTCTACTGCGTGGAACAGATCTATTGGAGTTGTTGGCTGGTTGTTGGAGTTTTACCTCCTAGCAACATCTCAGGTCATATCAGGAGGGGTACCGACTTGTGACCGCGCGCACTCATGGCGACTTTATAGCGCTGCCCCACTGGGAGACCAGACCACCAGCACCATGACCTGATATCCCACTCACTCACATTATCCTGACACTGCGTCAAACAGTCCTTGTCATATCCTAATAATGCTGAGTGTTTGGATAGGACAGTACGAAACGACAAGTATCAATTTAGTAAAGTCACTGGTTTGACTCGACCATGAATCGCACCCATAGGTTCGAATCCCACGATCTCCGAAAACGGGAGCCGGACCCTCAACTCATTCAGCCATCCCGTCTGGTCGGTCTGTTGTCTTACAAGTAGAGTAAATCTGCGTTGGTGGTTTTTTTGCACAGTGATAAAATCAGGTGCTTCTGATGGCGACAGACGACATTTGGCCATAGCAGACGACAATTGGCAGCGCCACTATGGCGATATACCTGTGTGCGTCTGTCGAATGCAGGCGCATCGTGTTTCTGTGCACAATATACTGGCATCAGTTCAAGAACTAGCCCGACAGAGGGCGTTATGCTGCAAGGACACATACACAAGTAGGCATGGGTGGTTTGTAGTTCAAGAACTAACCCAACAGAGGGCGTTATGGTGTAATACCACATACAGAGGTAGACATGGGTAGTTTGCAGTTCAAGAACTAACCCAACAGAGACCGTTATGGTGCAATGACACATACACGGGTAGGCATCGGTGGTTTGCAGTTCAATAACTAACCCGACAGAGGGCGTTAAGATCCAATGAGACATCCACATGTAGGATGGGTAGTTTGCAGTTCAAGAACTAGCCCGACAGAGGGCGTTGTGGTGTAATACGTGGGTTGTTTGATTCCAGCATGGAGGCTATGTAGACTGACGGTTAGGACGTCTATCCCAGAATGACAGAAGTGTAGGTTCGAGTCTCATTCTAGCTGTAATGTTCTCCGTTGTTTTGCAACAACCGCCATGACACTGGTGCCGTGGTCAGGATGCTGTCCACACTGAGTGCTGTGTGGTGTTGAACGTGCGCCGTGTAAGTAAGAAAAGCAAGCTAGCTGGATATTTGTGATCGGAAGTTTTGAGGATTGTGATTCTTAGGATGGTGATGGGTGGAGGGAGAGTGTCATGACCGACCTTCCCAGATGAAATGCTACACACACCGGTAGCTGTTGGTAGAGGTTGGTTGCATTAGGCAACCTAGGTAGACTAACGGTTAGGACCCTCGCTGTGAAATGGCTGGGATGTGGGTTCGAGTCCCGCTGTAGGCGTCATATTCCCGTTTGTTGGCAGGACAGACATGGTGGACGATTCAGCAATAGATCGAACACCAAGAAACATCTCCCTAGTAACCAATGCATGATACATCCTGATAATCACCAATGTTAAAGCAATGTCCTAAGTTACGCTACAAAGATGTTTGCAAATGCGATATGAAGGCATACAACATCGATCCCAAATCCTGGGAGGTCACTGCGGAAAACAGAAGCCTGTGGAAACAGCAATTCTCACACGGTCTAAAACGAGGAGAGTCTGCCATGCGCGATGCTGCCGAGGACAAGCGGGCCAGAAGGAAAGCCAGTCATCAAAACGAAGCAGTGACTTCCACAGAATCAAAGGATGCATATGACTTCATATGCCTCGGCTGCAACAGATTATGCAAATCAAGGATCGGTCTCTAAAGCCATACAAGAGGATGTTTTTCAACCAACTTTACATGCGCTACTCCATAGTTTGAAAGACAGAAGGATGCCATCAATAAAGCGAGAAGCACAACAAACTAAGTTTAACTTTCGTTCTTTGTCAGCTGCTTGTCTTTAACGCAACTTGCTGAGCAGGTAGGATACCCAGCAGTTCGGTCCACCTATGTAACCATGGTAACTGCATTTATACCCGGCTTTACAGAATCAGGGACAGATATTGAATCAGAAGCATGTTACAAGGCACTCTTATCATGTGAGCTCAACCAAGGGGAATTATATGTGTCGAGAAGGCAGGGAGAGGAGAGTGCTGCCCTGAGAGGGTTTGTTTTTATTAGATAAGCTACCAGCCATGCTATATATATAGCATATATATAGCTTTTTATATAGCATAGAGACTGTCACACTCCAGCCTAAAACCAAGAGAATGAAATGACCTGGGTGGGCTCGGATTTCATATATCTGATTTTGTCTTGTAACCCTCATTTATTACTAGGTAATGAGGATAATTTTGGTGAATGGCTTTCGTTTTATGAGGATTAACAGGGTCTTATTTACTCACATAAATGTGATACGCATGCTATGTAGCGCATATGTTATAGATAATGGATATTATACCTATATATATTTTATATTTTTTTATTGAGGCTGTATTTATACTGTCCATAGCATGTAAGTCCGGGTACCCAGGCTTGTTTTCAATGCTGGCCAGCTGTAGTGTTGGTGTCATCTTACCATGCAGTAGCTGCTGATAAGGTATTTGATTGCCTGCATTTCAGTAGCAGATAGATAATTGCTTATACACTCAGCACGTGTTAATCTGACACTTGTTAATCTGACAATTTTGCTTACTGCCACAATTTCAGGTGTAACGGATTTCCCGAATATTAATTAATGCTAATTACTCTGGTTAATCCGACACTCGCTTTCCGACACTGACACTGTTTTTTTGTAACAAATGTGCTTATCGCATGCTTATACAGCTGTGGTTAATCCAACACTTAAAATCCATCAGACATTAATTAGCACTAAAATACCACATTTAGACCTTCGTTCAGTGGCAGTGCAGTCCAGTTTGTCTAAGTTTTTAAATATCAAATAATGTTAGTGTGAATGATTGATATGTAAGTTTATCTGTAATAAATGTAGATATGCTACTTAGGTGTTATTATTATTTTAATGAACAATTGCATACATGATTCAATACCACTTAGCCCTATTTAGGCTTATAAAAATAACACAAATAACCACAAAATAGTCTAAATTGGCTAATCCGATAATTTGCTATCCGACATTATTTGGCGTGTGACAGAATGTGTCAGATTAAGGGACGTGTTTTTGACTAGTTGAAGTAGTTTGAGTAAGTAGGTTGTTTGTAAAGTGAATAGGGTACTTAGAAAACATGGATTCCATAGAATATATAGAATACATACACTAGATATAGAAATAGTGACAGGGCTAAGGTTATGTTCAGCATAAAGATACCTAAATATGGAGCATCCTGGACTGCACCAATTTTTGGACACCGTGACAGGGCTAAGGTGATGTTCAGCATAACGACATCTAAACATGCGGAACTGTACCAGTTTTTGGACACTGTGACAGGGCTAAGGTGATGTTCAGTATAACAACATCTAAACATGCTGGACTGTACCAATTTTTGGACACTGTGATAGGGGTAAGGTGCTGTTCAGCATAACGTCATTTAAACATTCTGGACTGTACCATTTTTTGGACACTGTGACTTTGCTGTGTTGATCAGCATAACAACCTCCAGACATGCGGGACTGTACCAGTTTTGGACACCATGACAGGACTAAGGGGCTGTTCAGCATAACGACATCTAAACATGCTGGACTGTACCAGTTTTTGGACATTGTGACAGGGCTAAGGTGCTGTTCAGCATAACGACATCTAAAAATGCTGGACAGTACCAGTTTTGGGACATTGTGACAGGGCTAAGGTGATGTTCAGCATAACGACATCTAAACTTGCTCAGCTGTACCAGTGTTTGGACACCGTGACAGGGCTAAGGTGCTGTTCAGCATAACGACATCCAGACATGCGGGACTGTACCAGTTTTTGGACAGTCTGACAGGGCAAAGGTGCTGTTCAGCATAACAAATTCTAAACATGCGGGACTGTACCAGTTTCTGGACTGTGACAGGGCTAAGGTGCTGTTCGACATAACAACATCTAAACATGCTGGACTGTACCAGTTTTTGGACATTGTGACAAGGCTAAGGTGATGTTCAGCATAACGACATCTAAACTTGCTGGACTGTACCATTTTTTGGACACTGCGACTGGGGTATGGTGCTGTTCAGCAAAATTACCCTAGGTATGCTAGACTGAACCAGTTGTTGGAAATTGTGACAGGGCTATGGTGCTGTTCAGCAAACTTACCCTAAGTATGCTGGACTGAACCAGTTGTTGGAAACTGTGAGAGGCACTGCGTTGGTTCAGAACGTCTTCACTAGGAGCGCTCGTCATCGCTGGTCACCTGCTCCACCACTAACTAACCTGTCACCGGATGTGGTGAGGTCGGCTTCAGGTATGCATCCTTCATAGACAGTTACCATGGTTACCAGACTCAGTCGGCATGACCGATATAACCAGACATGACGGAGACGGTGACCTGTCTGCAGGCGAGGTTTTAGTACGTGAAGGTTCGCTCTGATGGTGAAAGCAGACGACATTCAGTGAATTGACTGGACAGCGGACAACATTTTTTTTATCTTGTGGGAGCAGATGACAATTCAAAGATGTCGCCTGCTTCGTACTAGTCCGTGACAATAGCTGAGAAAGGCGCAGGGTGGGGGTTGGTTGGGGCAGGAGTTATGTCAGGGGATGGTGGGGGGGGGGGGGTGGTTACGGGTGAGGTGTGTGGGGTTCTGGGGTGGTGTGAGGTGTGTGGGGTGGGGGTGATGTGTGGGTATAGGGGTGGTGTGGGGTACGGGTGGGATTGGGGTAGGGGGTGATGGGGGTGTGGTTACGGGTGGGGGTATGTGGGGTGGTGTGGGGCTAGGGGTGGTGGTGGGACTCGTCTGGGGTGGAGGGTGGGGGGTGGGGGGTGTAGGGGAGGGGCAAAAGGAGGTGGGTCGGGATTGTGCTACGTACATACTGGTGGCTCCCCCTTTTGTGGCAGCAGCCGGATGTGGCGTGACGTCATGCAACGCATGCGTGCCGCAGTCGCCGGTCTGTCCGGGAAGCTTAGATTAGACCCCCCCCCCCAACCGCCACCCCCCTTTTGTTGGTTGTTTTGTTTTCATTTAGGGAGCATATGTGGATTACCGTCCAGCAGAACTGCGCCCGCCAGTTCCGCTTTAAATATGTATCCATGGATACATGGACTGATGCATACATGGATACACAAGTCAGTACCCATCCTGATATGACCTTACATGTTGCCAGGATGTATTACAATTGCAATAACGAACGTATATACATGTATACATATATGCGTGCATGTATGCGTACATGCATACATGCTTACACGCACACATGTAATTATAATATATATATACATATTTATAATTATGTATACATATATATGTATATACCTATATATATAAATAAAAAGAAAACAAGTAATATAGAAGCAATTGTCAGTGGTACAGTGAGTGGTGGTTACAGTGTGCATTGGTGGTGGCGCCACCATCGTGTTTGGGGATGGGGAGGCTGGAGCAGTACATGACTAGGACAGGCTCCATGGCGCCACCATCGTGTTTGGGGATGGGAGGCTGGAGGAGTACATGACTAGGACAGGCTCCATGGCGCCACCATCGTGTTTGGGGATGGGAGGCTGGAGCAGTACATGACTAGGACAGGCTCCATCAGTCCATTGAGCTGAGTGAGTGATGAGGGAAAGAAAGGATATTGCGGGTTATTATACTTGTATAATTATTATCATCATCATCATCATGCTGTTGGTCGCGATGCAACAAAGACTGCTTTCATTACTTGACTGCCGCTCTCCATTTACATTTCATGAAAGCTGCCTGCAAAAGTGTTGAAGTGCTGCTGGCTTTTGCAAGTAACCAGCGGCACTCTCTCGGGGAGCAAATAGAGGTTTCACACCAGCAAGAACATGTCAAGACAGGCGCAAAACTATTTGTCCCTGCAGTGGCTGGTCGGGAGATGTTGGGAGTTCCATACATCAACCGCCCTTAATGCTGCCACAGTGACATGGTTTTCTGTTTAGGGTTTGCTCCCTTAGCCTTCGGTTCTGTCAAGAACCTGTACCACAAGGCAGTGGTTTACAACTCTGCAGGGCAGGGGCGTCAAACTCCCTGAGGTATTGCTATACCTGCAATACTGCATACTGCAATACTGCAATACTGCATACCCTGATACCAATAATTATTATACAGCATATCTATAGGGTCAGAGCAATGAATAAGCCTCAGTTATTGTTATGAGATTATGAAATGTACATGTTATGTACATTTCATAGTCGGAGAGGAAGAGAGCCGGCAGGAGGCCGGTGTGGCATTAATGTGTGGTTATGTCTTACCTGCTGGTGCAATAGCTATTTACAGCCCATGTGTTACCTTGGTGAAGTGGTGTGTTCTGATTGGCCGAACAGCACTAAGCCTACATAATAGACATGAAGCTATGTTTATGGTCTTCAGACAATGAAAAGGAATAGCTATGAAAATGCGCAAAACAAAATGAAAGACGCATACTCACACTTGTAGGCATTATATTAAGACCCGGTCACATACCCGTTGGTAGACGTAGTTGAACGTAGTTGAACGTAGTTGAACGTACCGGCATCCATACTTCTCCATCATGCTAACTTGGTAATAATGTGGGTGGGCCGTGAGTTCCAATTTAATCTTTGGACATGTTCAAAAGAGCGCTATGTTAGAGGCTAACCTACTGTGGCGAAGTGTCTGTACTCTTAATGTACTCTAGCATACTCTAGCCTACTCTAGCATATTCTAGTGTACTTTAGCATACTTGGACGCAGTTGAACGTAGTTGACTGTAGTGGAGGCTAACATACGTTGAACATAATTGAACGTAGTTGAATGTAGTTGAACGTAGTTGAATGTAGTTGAAGGTAGTTAATGTACCGGTATCCATGCCATAATGTATTTATATGTACCAAAACCTACTGTACCTTACCACCGTAGTTTAACATACTTACACCCCGTTTGACCCACGTTAATCTCTCCTACGTTCGACGACATTCAACTAGTTCACTAACGTGTATGTGACCAGGGCGTATGTCCCTGTGGGTGGGCCGACTGATTTGACTTGGAACTCAGCCTTCAGCTTTGACCTATTTGAAATCACTACACTCTGATGAGTATGTATGTTTCATATCAAAAATTGTGGCTTTAGATTTGATTAGAAAATGATGTTGTGGTAGGTGGTGTGTTCACCATTTAGAAGTTTGTTGGTTAAGGTCAGTGCCGGATTTACCGATAGGCTTGGCAAACTCAAGGGGGGCCCTGGCCAAGGTGTGTAATATTTTTGACAATCATAGACCTTTGTGACGCTCCTTACAAGTGGAATAGCCTAGTACATTGTCTTCAACTGAATCCGCCACTACTTCAGGTCACGTATCCCAATCAAACCAATTACTTCATTCTGCCTAGTCCAATGAAGCATCAAATTGTCAAAACCAAAACAATCAGCTAGAATTGATTCTACATATCTACCTTAGATAATGATGCACTTATTAAGCATATGTTGCCACATAGAAGGGAATACTGAGTACAATTAGTAGAACCTGTTACTGCTGAAGCCTATGGTGTCAGAGTGTTGATGTGCTTGCCAAAACTAATTTGACATATTTGCGCTTCAAAGATCTCAAAACTTTACCCATTTAAAATCTTTAAAAAGTCAGGTAGATAATAACAATCAATTTAATATATTTATCTCAGAGAAATGGCAGAAACTCAAAACCATCGACTATGCAACTTTATATAAATGGTACATGTTGCCATGTGACTTGACCAGACGGGATGGTCGAATGAGTTGAGCGTCTGTCTCCTGTTTTGGGAGATCGGGGATCCGAACCCATGGGTTCATGGGTTCAAACCCTGGTCGAGTCAAACCAATGACTTAAAAATTGTTATTTGTTGCTTCCTAGCCAGGCGACCGGTGTTAATAGGATAAGGCAAGGACTGGTTGGCTCAGTGTCACGATAATGTGACTGAGTGAGATATTGGGTCATGGTGCCAGCATCCTGATTATCCAGTAGGGCAGCACTATAAAGTCGCCATGAGTGCACACTGTCACAAGTCAGTTCCCGTCCTGATATGCCCTTAGACGTTTCCACGACATAAAGGTCAAACAACCAACGCACTGTCGCAAGCCGGTCCCAGTCCTGAGATGACCATAGATGTTGCCAGGATGTAAAACCCCAAACAACCAAACACATAGGTCATTCCTAGTTCCGATTGTTCTTCCCGAAGGACTGAAGCTGCGACACAGCAGCTTCAGCTTCCCTGAAAAAAAGGTAAGACAGATGTATGAATACGCAAACCCATTCACAAAGTAGCATTTTATCTAGATCAAAATATTTGCTTGGGTAATTTTATTGCATTATACATTAGGAACAAATATATGGCGAGAACCCTTCCAAGTTTGGTAACCAGAAAGTATTGGGATAATTGAAGGATAATGACAACCCAACTTCTGATGTCTACGCTGAAGCCGCGACCAGCCACACTGGGTTATATACCTTTTCCGATAATGGTTTGCAGTGAATCGCTGCCCACAATGTCAGTTCTCCTCACTGCCACCAGAGGGCGGACTGGTGATAAAAACCCCGAGAAGCTTTCTTTCCACAGTGAGCTGCTACCCATAGCATTCGTTCTGCCACTGCCGTCAGAGGGCGATAGACTGTGGGAATCCTCTATAAGACCTTTACCACAATACTTGCTGGACAGTGAGCTTCTACCCACAGCATTAGTTCTGCCACTGCCGTCAGAGGGCGATTGATTGCGGGAATCATCTATAAGACCTTTACCACAGAACATGCTTCACGGTGAACTGCTATCCACAACATTAGTTCTGCCACTGCCGTTAGAGGGCGATTGGTAGTGGGAATCTTCTACTATTCAACTCTGCACCTGCCAACATTAATTACACCACAGCGGCACACTGTCACCTAGCGGGCATTCTGGAAAGCTCGTTATGCAAAGCAGTGAGTGCAATTCTTGCGGCAGGGGTCACGTGGGGGGCATATGCCAGCCCCGCCCTCTGACGGCTGAGATGTGAGTAAGGCTCCGAGCAGCGCTCAGGTAGTGGGCGTCACCACGCTGCCTGCTGGAGAAAGCCTGCACTAATGTTTAGAACGCTGTACGTCAATATTGACCTACCGGGGGGAATGCAAGGGTGGCGCCAGGGAAAGCCGAGGTGTGGGTGTAGGGGGCGCTGTGCGCCGGTTTGTGGTGCGCTGGTTTGTGGTGCGTTCGTTTGTGGTGCACTGGTTTGCGGTGCGTTCGTTTGTGGTGCACTGGTTTGTCGTGTGCTGGTTTGTGTTGTGCCGGGTTGTGGGGCGCCGGTTTGCGGTGCGCTGGTTTGCGGTGCACTGGTTTGTGGTGTGCCGGTTTGTGGTGCGCTGGTTTGTGGTGCCCCAGTTTGGGGTGCACCGGTTTGGGGTGCGCCGGTTTGCGGTGAGCCAGTTTGCGGTACGCTCGTTTGTGGTGAGCCAGTTTGCGGTACGCTCGTTTGTGGTGCGCCGGTTTGCGGTGCGCTCGTTTGTGGTGTGCTGGTTTGTGGTGTGCTGGTTTGTGGTGCGCCGGTTTGTGGTGGGCCGGTTTGCGGTGCACTAGTTTGCGGTGCACTGGTTTGTGGTGCACTCATTTGTGGTGCACTGGTTTGTCATGTGCTGGTTTGTGTTGTGCCGGGTTGTGGTGCGCCGGTTTGCGGTGCACTGGTTTGCGGTGCACTGGTTTGTGGTGTGCTGGTTTGTGGTGCGCTGGTTTGTGGTGTGCCGGTTTATGGTGCATCAGTTTGTGGTGCACCGGTTTGTGGTGCGCTGGTTTGTGGTGCGCTGGTTTGTGGTGTGCCGGTTTGTGGTGCGCTGGTTTGTGGTGCGCCGGTTTGTGGTCCATCGGTTTGTGGTGCGCCGGTTTGTGGTGCGCTGGTTTGTGGTGTGCCGGTTTGAAGTGCGCTGGTTTGTGGTGTGCCGGTATGTGGTGTGCTGGTTTGTGGTGTGCCGGTTTGCAGTGCGCTGGTTTGTGGTGCGCCGGTTTGTCGTGTGCTGGTTTGTGGTGTGCCGGTTTGTGGTGTGCCGGTTTGCAGTGCGCAGGTTTCTGGTGCACAATTTGCGATGCGCCGGTTTGTGGTGCGCCGGTTTGTGGTGCGCCGGTTATTATTTCATCACTTTGACTAAGCCAGGGTTCGAACCTTGGCTTCGAGTCCTACGACCGGACAAACAGGAAACTGGCACTCAACCCATTCAGCCATCCTGTCTACGTGTAATTTGAATTTCCCCCATGTTAGTTAACTTTGCGAATCAAATCTCTAAAAGTACTTATTATGATTGCGCTATCTGTTCTGGAAGCACATTTCAGATGACCAGCAATAACTTACCAATCAGAATGTGTATCATAGAGACGCGGGTTGCCTTATCTGATTAAACGTCTCAACTGCGGCTTAATCCACCTGATCTAATTCATCCATTTGACTTAATTCCTGTTGAAACCAGCATTACAGCAATTGACTATGCTGACAAAGTCAGCGCATGAGTGGTTAGAAGTGCAACTCGCAAATTAGCGCTACTTACCATGCAAGTCTGGGGCAGCCGTCTCCTTGAGTGCATCCTGTAGGTGAAACTGGGTACACGCCATGAATAGCGAACAGGGTTGGCAATTCACACCGCAGAGAACGGTTTTTATTTAACGCGTTTGATGCAATACCATTCACAGCAACTGAGTGATGACAACCATGACACTCACAGCAATTGATTTATAACACTGACACCACTCACACCAACTGGACGATGACACTCACAGCAACTGGTCTTGACACTCACAGCAACTGATGCATGACACTCACATCCATTCATCTATAACACTCACACCACGTACAGTAACCTATGTATGACCCTCAAAACACTCACAGCAACTACTCGATGACACTCACAGCAACTGATGCATGACATTCACAGCAATTGTTCTATGACAGTCCCAACACTCACAGCAACCGACACTCACAGGAACTGATTATACTGCACTGTCGACAATTGCAGCAAGTACTGTAGGACACTCCTAGCAACCAATCTACGGCACTCACAGCAACTGACCACTGACACTTTTGATACTCACAGTAGTCAATAGGTGACACTCACAACATCCACAGCAACCGATCTATAGAACTCACAACAACTGACCTTGAGTGTTCGTGCTTGTTTTCAATGCTGGGCAGTTATTGTTTTGTAATTTTTTTTTTTTTGGTAAATATGTTTATTCTGCTGAATAAGTCTTTTGTCAGTGCCGAAGCACTGGTCTTCCAGCCATTTTTCAATTCAGTGTCATTTACACAAAAGGTATATAGAATAAGGTGTACAATACCTGTTGAATAGACAATTTGCACCATGTAACACAATGCAATTCTGAAACCCAAACATTCCATAACAATATGGCACAGTAGTGTCACATAACTAGATAAATATTAGTCAGATCAATGTGAGTATCTACATAGTATTCAGAATGTAAGCAGAAGCCATCTTCTGTATTCAGTTGGTAAACCTGTAGTAAGCTTTAATGTTCAGTTGCAGTTAGGCAAGCGGTATATAAATGTTGGTTTGTTAGGAAAATTCTAATGTAACTCTAATGAAGCTAGTTATGTGAGTTTATGAATTATGTTGTTGGGGTGGAGTTGTTAATAATACACTGGACCATCTGTTACCAGTGAAGCAGTGGGACCAACCCCAGTGCATTTAGGTCTTAAATTTTACATTTTTACCTGGACTGTCTCTGTCATCGTATATGGTTGACTGGAGATAACAGAGGAACAGCAACAAATTTAAAAAAAGTGGGGGTTGGGGGGTTGGGGGGTGAGAAACCGAGGCTGAGGGTTTGGTGGTCTGCCACTTACTGTAAGGTGACGCCATGGAACATACTTTACTGCAACTGCATAAGGGCCTGCCCAATCTGATGTACTCTTAGTGAGTTTTTAAATTCTAGGTAAGATGACGCTGCCCTGGTTCTGGTTGGTAGGTTGTTCCACATCATGCTGCCTTTGTAAATTGGTGCTTTAATTAGTTTGTTTGTGTTATATTTTGTGGTTAGTAATCTCTGCTAGTTATTTTGGGTTTTCCTGATCATATTTTGCTGTTCTACTCTTAATTATAGACTAGCCTATTCTATTTACTAGTCATAGGCCTGTATGTAATTGGGAAGTGCAGTTATCTAGCTACTGTGGGCAAGGTTCCCTCCCATGGGTCGTGACATATCACATGCCCCTTTGCAGTTCAGTATTGCCTCACTACTTGGGGATCATTTGGTTGCCCCTGGTCTGTCTGTTAAACTTCAAGATAGCCTGTCCTCAGAGTGAAATTGTGAGAGATGGTTTCACCCTCTCCATCCCCATCGCATACAGCGCACCCTTAAGCCACAGTCACACCTTACCGGACTGAGTACCGCAAACCACCGGACAAAGAATTGTCTAGTCCGGTGGTGTTTGGTATCAAAATGTATCGAAATGTGTCGGCCTGTTGCACTGGCCGCTGGGCGAAATGGATGCTAAACAGACAAGGAACGTACATTAATGAATAGCCAAACCGAATGTCAAACGGACTGACCGAACATATTAAGAATAGCCACTGGACTGTCACTGTGTGGTGTGTTGTGTGTGGTGTGTGGTGTGTGGTGTGTGGTGTGTGGTGTGTGGTGTGTGGTGTGTGGTGTGTGGTGTGTGGTGTGTGGTGAGTGGTGTGTGGTGTGTGGGGGTGGGGTGTGTGGTGTGTGGTCAGTGGTGTGTGTGGGCGAATTCTCCCAACACCATCAACGGACTCTGTAGGAAGCAAACTGGAGAGGTACCGGATGGGTACCGGACATCTACCGGACAAAACGGACTAAACAGACTTAAACTGACACCAACTGTACACCTCAGTCCGGCGGTGTCCGGTACAAGTTTTGTGCATGTTCAAAACTTGCTACCGTACACACCAGACATCAGCGGTCACAGAATGGACACGCTGGTTGCCAACCATATATAAACCGTACATTGCCGTATTTCACCGGACAGTGTCCGTTTTCTATCCGGTACCCCAATCCGGTGAGGTGTGACTGGGGCTTTAACAACGGGACACTTTATATAGCAATCCACCACGTTATCCCATAATAGTGAACTTACTAAAGCTAACCCACTAACCCACTAACCTCCTTCTTAATCTACTGATATGTCCTACCTAACCACGCGCTGCGCTACCTATCTACAATATAATATAAATGGCCAGAAAACCAATGCATCAGCACTAACAAAAGATATCTGATGAATACAATTTTTAAAAAAGAAAAAAAGAAATGTACACACCCGCAGGAGTCATCCATCATTGAACTTCCGCGTGCTTCTTATTAATGCCGAAGTTCGCCGAGAGGGGGCGTGGGGGGCCTATTTTGTGCCTGTCTGGAGACCTAACACACAAACACACACACACTACCTCCACCACCCCCTTTACATTCTCTAAATACAACATTTGATTTCCCCAAGAGCTGGGATGCTCAAGTTTCTAGACAGCCCCCCCCCCCACCCCACACTCTCTCTCTTTCTCTCCCCAGACGCCCTGCTATGACTGATGACGTCATCAATGGGACACCATGGCAACCATGCCTTGTGCGTCACGTGACCGATTCGACCAATGGAAACGTAGACATTGAAATGTCTACTGGAAATGGTGTGCACTGGGGGGTTTGCGTGTTTGACGGGGAGGTAGGAGTATGAGTGGTAGGGACTGGTTATATACCAAAGCACAAATAATACCAGTCTGGTCTCCAAGCACCCACACGACCAGACAGGATGGCTAAATGAGTTGAGCGTCTGTCTCCCGATTTGGTAGATCGTGGGATTAAAGCCTACGAGTTTGAACCCTGGTCGAATCAAAGCAATGACATCAACATTTATATGTGTCGCTTCCGAGCCATGTTGTATGCAGTATTGCAGGTATTGCAATACCTCAGGGAGTTTGACGCCCCTGCCCTGCCGAGTTGTAAACCACTGCCTTGTGGTACAGGTTCTTGACAGAACTGAAGGCTAAGGGAGCAAACGCTGAACAGAAAACCATGTCACTTTGGCAGCATTAAGGGTGGTTGATGTATGGAACTCCCAACATCTCCCGACCAGCCACTGCAGGGACAAATAGTTTTGCACCTGTCTTGACATGTTCTTGCCAGTGTGAAACCTCTATTTGCTCCCCGAGAGAGTGCTGCTGGTCACTTGCAAAAGCCAGCAGCACTTCAACACTTTTGCAAGTAGAACAAAACACCATACCCGCTCGGTCATCGGCCTGGTTACCAAGGACTGCGCTGCTCAAGCTCATCTTCCCTCGACAGCGGAAAATCAGCTAGCCGGAACACAATGATCAAGAGAAACCTGACGCTGAGAGACATTAAGACCGACTCATGGGCGCAACTCTCACAGCAGAGAGCTAAATAGAGAGCGACAGTCAAGTAATGAAAGCAGTCTTTGTCATACCGCGACCGACATGATGATGATGATGACACGGTAAATAATCTAATGATTATAATAGAGAAGCTTCGGGCGGCAAAAGAAGGCATGGGACCAGTGGATTATATGGAATTGTTAGTTTATTATCCAGAATAATCCAAATATTTGGCTGGGATATCTAATAGCTATATTCAGACATATAATTAGATATTAAATTTAGAACAGATAAATTCGAAACAAAGCTATGAATAAATCAATATAATTTAACGTCGGAGGATGCCTGAGGCACGTCTGATGGGGTTGAGCACTGTGCTCGAACATCCTTCCGTCACAGGTAAGCCAATAGATATTCCAGCAGGCACCACCTAGTGAGTGAAGGAAGAACTAGTCCTTTCTCAGCACTTATGGCATTTGCAGGCCCAAGTAGGCGAGTGACCCACAAATAAGTGCATGGCACTTATCCTAGGCCCACAAATGCCTAAGCTCGCCCTCAGGCTCGCCCATGTAACATATTGTAAAGACTAGGTCTTCATGAAGTAAAGTTGAATCCTTCCTCCAACTAATAGTTTTACCACTCGTAGTGGTCACCATTATGTAAAGTCTACTGCTCGAATCTGTGGTTGTGTAGGCAGGCTATAGTGGAATCAATACAGGCAAAGAGAAAGGAAGAGTATAAAGTGTGAAAGAAGAAGAGAGAGTCAAGCCCTCTGGTTTATTATTTATATGGTACATGGATTCAGTGTAGAGTATCACTCCACAGCATTCTCCCAATGAGAAACAAGCATTCTTAGCTCTATCAATAGGGACCAGCATTCCTGGTCCCCATGGTTACCATTGATTTGCCCACCACCACCAAGCTGTGTGGCTCCCCTGGCCACCACCTGCCTTGAACATGTGTGCGGTGATCCTGACTAGCAGAGGAGGGAGGGGGTAAGCTCTGAGTGCCCATTATACACAGTCCTGCCAGCACCACTATGTATATTTACATCTCAATCAAGCACCACCAGCACCTACATATACACATACATGCACCTTGTCACGTATACCCGATCAATAATAGAACATTTGCATTCCCCCACCAATGCATTAAATCGGAATATTTTACACAATATAATAAGTCACTGTCATAAGGGTGGAGGGGGGACGGTATTTTTTGGAATTAAGTGTTGTATTGGAATAAAGGACGGTGTGCTTTGGTAATTGCTAAGTCCTGTCTTTTAATTTTTGTTTAAGCTGGAAGTCTTCAATACTTTGTCATGCGTGTGGATATTTTGTTCTTGTTATTGCATTAGTTGATTAAGCAGGGGAAATTTCAATCATTGCTAATTGGTCTTCCTCATTGCACTGAAGATGCCCTTTTGAACGTGGATCTGCGGTCACACTAAATCAGAAATACCGTTAAGTTGTTTACTGGGAAAATACATATGGACATCTACAAACATTTGATTGCGCTTATATTTAAGGCAAACAAACAGCGAGTGGATAAAGAATTTACTTCGATTTTGCATGAATTTACTCGCAGCTAACGACATTTACTGACACCAGATGAAAATCGAATTCCTGCCAAATTTGAAAATGCAGACACTTAGTAAATTATGATGTCACATTCTGGTTAGAGAGCTGTTACCGACGATAGTAAAATATGTATATTTCACTTCTGGACCCATAATTTCCATGCTTGTTGTCTAGCGTCCTAGGGCTGCAAATATATTTGTGTATATATATATGAAGTGGGCGAGACTGCCAGCTGGTGGCATTCACGGGCGTGCGCCGATTAACCCGTATTTGGAGATACGGGCTACTCGCCATGGCAGACCGCGAATGCCAAACATTCACGGGCGACGGGGTTTTCGGCCGTAAAGCGTTGCTAGGAGACGCGAATAGCGTCGCGCCTGGCAACGGAAGAAGGTCGGGCGTTCGGGGCCAGACCGATCAGACGTACTTTATGACGCTCTGATGTTTTAGCCGAGATTTAGGCCTATTTCATCTAAATTCCAAAGTGTTTCACATTAAACTGTAGGGGAAGGGTTGATAACATGTTTCTACACTATGTACGTTACTCGAATGTTAGTTTGGCTAAGAATAAACAAAGCCGTGAGCTCTTGGAAAAGTAAATTGGAACGTTCCTTGCATTCTTTACTGTCCTCCAGTTTTCTATGGAGTAAACCGCTATGGTCGAATCTAACATTGGAATACTTTATATATATAATTAAGGGCCTTGAGCCTAACTAGGCCTTACGCAGCTACTTAGCCCATCTGCGGGGAGATTGGAACAGACATATTAACGGAATTAACGTATAGATCTTCTTGGCTAAAATAAGACATTAACGTAGGCTGATTATCAGTGACAGTAGCAGAGACACTAGCGCCTCTGCTTAGTTCTGGATCAATTCAAACATATCAAATACACCGTAAGGCGAGTAGACCAGCCAGTAGTGGACACGATTAAATAATCGCTTTGTACTAAACATATTACGGGCGGAGGCAAACCTCCGTATTTAGGCGATACTCTGGCTAGCCGACTTTAGCCCGAGAAGTACACCGACAGACACGGACTACCTGCAGACGGGACGAGGGGCAGCAGCGGCCGCGGCCGGCCCGAGAAATTCACATGGAAATAATTATATAAATTAACACGAAGGCTTGCCTTTAGCGGGGGCGGAATAGCCCGACGGTTAAACTGGTGCCGTGACCAGGATGGTAAGGAGTGTAATACCTTCTAATTTACTTTTAATACGCGAATTATTGAAAGAAAAACGGTGTTTTGTCTTTGTTGACATCTCACTCGTTTCTGACAGTGACAGCGGCTTCAGCCTTGACGTTTCACGCCGTACCATGACGGTTTAGGGAATACCCGGGGTTGCATTAATAATGGAGAAATAATAGTGTTCAACTAAATTGGTATTCCTGGTTTTCTTTCACGGCTAGTCGTAGTAATTTTGACTGTGAGGGCTACAAGCCTTAGGGCCACAGTAGGGTGTTAAGGCGTCAGGCGTCCACCCACCATAACTACGTTACCCTTGTGTTGCTCTGAACGGATAGAGTCGAATAGGCGAGGATTAGCTACCCCAGCATAAGGCAATAACGGACGTTATATTTGGTTACATTTATTAAATAAAACAGAACAAATTAGCTACTGCGGCTCGCCGACATTAGGGTCGGTTCTAATCGAATGTTTAGTTGGCCGGAGGCAGATAGCTTTGAACTAGCCGGTTTGTTTCCATTTGTTACGGTATCTCCTAGCGACGGGGCGCGTCGCGGAGGGAGGTGACGTCAGTACGTGTTTTTGGAACCTCAGCGCAGTCGCTTATGGGACTGCAGACTAGTTGGTCGACCCGTAACGCTGCTCCACTGTTTTTGTTTATAGTCTCTTATTATAAAGGTTAGGCTAACATAAAAACAAGTAAGGGGTATTTCTTCACCTTTCGGTAGTAGGTATCTAAAAAATATAACTGTAAACTGAAGTAGTCGGAAATTTACGCGTGTTTATAATAAAACACTCCCTTTTCCTCCCGTGTGATTTGATTACCTTGGTTTTAGAATTTAGATAAGAAAAAGACCGAATATCGGCTGAAAATGACAGAGCGCGAATAAACACGTCTGCCGGGTCAGGCTAGTATAAATAAGTGAATAGGGGCACCATTCACATTACGGGAAGTTATTAAATTTATTAGAATGTTCGTGTTCCAGAAAGGCTTTTCCAACTCAACCCGTTCGTGTTGTCACCAAAGCGTGTCGCGTCTTTATTGCTTTGTAAAGTTTTGATGAAATCACGAATATGGGTATCGGTAAGCTGGCACCCATAGATACATTGATTAGTAGTTCGTTATGGTTGGTCGGTAGGGTATCCCTGATCGACAATGCTTTTGAGCGCCAACCTAACGGATTTGACGATTGTCGTTTGCGCAACGTTGCCATGTGACAGTGGTGACCGGAACTCAAAAAGAACAATAACAAATCGGTACCCAGCGGGGTAGGGCGAGCCGTCGGGAATCAGCGCGCTCGGTGGCTTGTTACGGGCAAGCGGAAGGCGCAGAGTAATCGATCACCGCAGGCCACTAGCGGTTCTCCCCCAACGTCACCTAACAGGCATCAGAACTTTTCACGAAAAAAACAAGATGAAGGTCGCCGTTGTTGCCGATTCCCGGGGCCGTGGTCTGGAGTCCCTCCTCCGCCGGCTAGCCCCTGAACATGAGTTTTGCGTTTGCTTCAGCCCTGGGAAGGGGTACATCGAGGCCATGCGCCGAGCCCTGTCCGCGATTCAGTGAGTAGCCTAATCTATCTCTCTAATTACGTACTGAAAATGCCCGTACATTGTTAACGTTGGTTCGTAAAATTTTATGACATATTTGGTACGTCGTTAACATTCTGGCCCGCGAATCCTGAAAATGCCCGTACATTGTTAACGTTGGTTCGTAAAATTTTAGGACATATTTGGTACGTCTTTACCATTCTGGCCCGCGAATCCAGAAAATGCCCGTAACTGTGTTTCACTGACCCGTAAATTTAGACCCAGTAGGTTACGTAGCTGTCATTCCCGCCCGTAAATACTAAGTGGGCCTATAAATGTTTAACCGTTCGGCTAATCTGCCCCCGCCTAAGGCGAGCCTAACGTGTTAATGTTATGTAATAATTTCCATGTGAAATTCCTGAGCCTGCCGCGGGCTGCTGCGGCTCCTCCTCCCGTCTGCAGTTAGTCCGTCGCCGTCGGTGTCCGCCCCGCGCTAAAGGCGGCCAGCCAGAGTTTCATCTACATACGCAATTCGCCGACGAGCGCGCCTATAGGCCTAAAGTTTCCCTACTTCTATAAGTTAGGTTATTTCAACTAGCTGGCTGTCCCCTTTGCATTTCGGTATATTAATTGTGTTACTGAATAATTCTAGAAGTACGCGTACGGCTAGGGATGCCGCCGCTGTCACTGATAATCAGTTCTAAGTTAATGTCGTTAATTTCCGCCTTGAAGTAACACTACGTTAAATTCTGTTATAGTCTGTCATTATATTCCCACAGATGGAGTAAGTAACTGCATAAGGCCTACTTAGGCTTAAGGCCCTTAATTCCATATAAAGCAATCGAATATCAGGTTTTCTATAGCGGTTAATCCACAATAATACTGGAGGATAGTAAAGAATGCAAGGAACGTCTCAGTCCACCTTCACGAGAGCTCACGACTTTATTCTTACCATAACTAACAAGGATACCAGCGAAATATGCAAACCTATTTAAGGCGCTACTAACTCCCTTTTCCTCCCGTGTGATTTGATTACCTTGGTTTTAGAATTTAGATAAGAAAAAGACCGAATATCGGCTGAAAATGACAGAGCGCGAATAAACACGTCTGCCGGGTCAGGCCCCGAACGCCCGACCTTCTTTCGGTGCTTAGCTAGTCGCTAAGCAACGCTTTACCCCCGCGAACCGTCGCGTGCACATGCGGAAGCAATTTGCGCTCCCGTTGGACGAGTGCGCAAATTGCTCAAGGCGAGTAGACACGCCCACTTCACTGATCCCTGCCGCCAACATTTTGGCAACTTCGTCCTCCAGGGCTTGTTTCTTGGAGTCCATTAGCCTACGGTATGGTATCCTAAAGGGGGCGTTGTCACCGACATCTATATGGTGTTGTACGACATCTGTCCACCCTAATTTAGCATCCGGTTTCGCGAATATATCGCGAAATTCGAAGAGGAATTCTGCGATTCTCTTTTTATCTTCCGCGTGCTCGAAATGCGTGGCCT
>CM059199.1:57467917-57509189 GCA_030323885.1 Branchipolynoe longqiensis
ATCGAATAAGGCCCTGTCACATTATGGCGTATGGTGGGAGCGTATTGAAAACCTACGTAAGTCCTGCGCGTGCCAGCCTATCATGACCTTTGGCGACATATCGGGTGTTCTTGAGCATATGTGTAACCTATGATGAGCGTACGAGGAGCGTACGAGGAGCATATGACATTTGTTGACGGTTTTGATTGGCATATGGAACCTATGTGTAGCGTATGCATAGCATATGCGTAGCATATGCATAACGTATGAATAGCGTATGAGTAGCATATGAGTCAAGATCGATGTCGAGACCTATGGCATACGCTTGGAATACGCTGTGCATACGCTGTGCATATGCTGTGCATATGCTAGGAGTACGCTCCCATACATAACTGATAGGTTATGTGTACGCTACATACACTAGAGATACGCAGGTGACGCAAGTTGAGTGTATGCGTAACCTATGCCGGCGCACCCCTAGCTTACAAGGAGTGTACACCGGCGTACGAGGAGCATACACCGGCGTATGAGTAGCATATGAACCATACGCTCCCATAGGTCGAGATTTTTTTAGCATGCACAAAAATATTTGGACGGACGGACGGGAGAAAGCGTATGGCGGCGTACAGCAGCATAGGCCGGCATAAGCCGGCACATGACGGTGTATGCGGAGCATATGCATAGCGTATGCGTAGCGTATGGTGGCGTATGACAGCGTATGCCGACGTATATGACGTAACGCGCCTACGCCGCCATACGCTCCCCCCAAAACCCTAATGTGACAGCCCCATTACGGCCTATGTGTCAGTGGAAGTTTCTCAGAAGCTGACTCTATAACGATATGGGTCGTGCCCGTTTGCGTTATGCGCAGCGTTATGCGCAGCGCTCATGAATCCCGTTGAAAACCCTTCTAAATAATTAATACGCCTGAGTGAAAATAGTGCGCGCTCACCTTGGCGCCATTTCGTTTGAGAAGTAGAATGGATGCAAGCACTAATGGTAAACTATTAATTACTAATGTTCCAACTGGCATCCCCCTTAGCGCCCCACCCCGCCCCCTGTCTCATCCTCCTCTCTCTTCCCATTCCTCCCTGCCACGCCCCACCCCCCTGCACATCCCCTCCCCCTCCTCCCTCCTCCTCTCTCCTCCAAATCCTAGCCTCACCCTCCTCCACTACATACCCTTCCCCCTCCTCCTCTCTCCTCCCATTCCTAGTCCCCCCTCTCCCCTTCCCCCTCCTCCTCCCTCCTCCCCATCCTAGCCCCCTCTCCCCTTCCCCCCCCCCTCTCTCCTCCCATTCCTAGTCCCCCCTCTCCCCTTCCCCCTCCCCTTCCCCTCCCCTCCTCCTCTCTTCTCCCGATCCTAGCCTCCTCGTCCCCTTCCCCCTCCTCCTCGTCGATCCTCTCCAGCCCCATCCTAGCCGCTCCTCGCCCCTTCCCCCTCATCCTCCTCCACCCCATCCTAGCCCCCTCACCCCTTCCCCTCCTCCTCTCTCCTCCCCATCCTAGCCCCCTCTCCCCTCACTTCCCCCCCACCTCCCTGCTCTCCTCCCATTCCTAGCCCCCCGCTCCCCTTTCCCCCTCCTCCTCGCTCCTCCCATCCTAGCCACCCTCTGCCCCCCTTCCTCTCTCCACCCTTTCCTAGCCTCCCCTCCTCCTCTGCTCTCTCTTCTCATTCTCCTCTTCCCACACTCCCGCTCCGCCCCCGTCCCCCACGCCCTCGCCTTTCTCCCTCCCTCCCACTTCACACACTCATCCCCTGTTCTTCCCCCCCGCCGCCGCCCACTTCCTCTAGTTCACTCCCCTTCCCCTCCTGCTCTGATTTCCCTTCCCTTTTCCCCTCCCCCTCTCCCCACAGCCTTCTCCCCCGATCTCTCCTACTACTCGCGTCCACCTCCCCTTCTCCTCCCCTTCCCACCCTATCCCCAAGCCCTATGCCCCTCCTATCCTGCCCCTCCCCTCTATCCTGCCCCTCCCATCTCCCTTCCTCCTCCCTATCTCGCCTCCCACTCCTATCCTTCCCCTTCCCCCTTCCCCCTAGCCCCCTCCCCTCTCTCATCTGGGGAGGGCAGGGGGCTAGGGGAAAGGACACTACCCACGCCTACCTGTCTATGCGGTTCCTTGCCTGAGAGGTTAGTGCAGACCACTACACTTGTATATCAATATTTACCGATATATGTATACATGTGTATATACGGGATGCATTTTAAATCGAATCAATATAAAATATATAATTCACATCCTGACTCATCACTGGACAAGGTGGCAAAATCGGCTTAAAGACTGGAAGGTCATGGGATCAAACCTCGGCCGAGTCAAGCCAATAACTCGATACTTGTCACCACTTAGCCTGACGCTCAGCATAAATAGGATAGGGCAAGGACTGGTTGGCTCAGTATCAGGATAATGTGACTGAGTAGGGGGATATCAGATCATGGTACTGGTGGGATGGTGTCCCAGTGGGGCAGCACTATAAAGCCGCCATGACTGCACGCTGTCACAAAGTCGGTACCCGTCCTGATATGACATTAGTTGTTTGTTTGCTTGTTTGTGTTGTTGCTTAACCTCCTAGCAACAACTAAATATTAGATGCTGCCAGGATATAAATTTAAAACCCCGACAAACAACAACAAACACTCTCGAATCACCATCTTCGAACTCCTACGCCCCCCCCTCCCAAAATTAAAATTATTTTAAAGCATTTTTGTTTAATTGGTGAGAATGATCGGTGAGTAGTTAGAGCCACCAGGATGGTGGTTACTGAATAGTTGATGACGTGGCGGTTAGCTGCTCAGCTAAACGGGCGTGGCTTAAAATGACGCCCGGTGATGCGGATTCCGAGGGACACCAGTTTGCCACGGACACTTCCATTCATGCATTGTTAATGGCCGTGAACAAATCTTCATACAGAAGAAGTCAAATATCTCTCAAATTACACCATCTAGAAACAAATCGCTTGGTACACATATAGAAAACATATTTACCATTAAGACTATATTAAATTTATAAGGTGAGGGTTCTTGATTTCTATTAATTTTGAATAAAACTAATGTTTTGCACTGCGTGTACCGTCAAACTCAAGGCATTGTCAATGGTCGTGATCAATGTTCATACAGAAAATACAGAAGACATCAAATATCTCTCAAATTACACCATCTAGAAACAAATCGTTTGGTACACATATAGAAAACATCTTTACCAAAAAACTTTATATTAGATTTATAAGGTTAGTGACCATGCTGTTCGATTTTGATGCATGTGCAGAAGCGATGTGTCCCTCGCAAACTGGTGTCCCTGGGAAACCGCAACACCGGCACTGTTCATTAGGTTCATTACAGATTCACGGTGCAGTGGATCAGTGTCCGCACATGGGTGCTTCTAACCCGCAGTCGATCAGACGCAGTGGCCGAATCGGTAGAACGCAGCTTCTCATGCTAAATATTCAATTCCCGGGCGAGTCAAACCAGTGACTTATCAAATTGATGCTTGTCGCTAGCTAGCCTGGCGCTAGGCATTAATAGGATAGGGCAAGGAGTGGTTAACGCCGGATCAGGATTGATAATGTGACAAAGTGGGGTATTGGGTCATAGTGTCAGGGGTCTGGTATCCCAGTTGGGCAGCACTATACACTTGCCATGAGTGTATATTGTTATGAGTCAGTACATGTCCTGATATGACCTCAGATGTTGTCACAACGTAAAACTCCAACAACAACAAAACCACAGTCGGCGCTGTGCCAACCATTGCTAGGTCCGTCGTCATGGCGACCACGGCTTGGCGTCAGGGGAAGTGAGCTCATGTACACACGAAAGAAGGGCCACGCAGCGTTAGGTGTGGGTGGGGTGTGTGGGTGGGGCATGTGTGTAGTCTAGTTACAGTTGTGTGTGGGGTGATGGGGAGTGTGTGTGGGGCATGTGTGTAGTCTAGTTACAGTTGTGTGTGGGGGAGTGAGTGTGGGGCATGTGTGTAATCTAGTTACAGTTGAGTGGGGGTGGCGAGTGTGTGTGGGGTATGTGTATAGTCTAGTTACAGTTGTGTGTGGGGTGATGGGGAGTGTGTGTGGGGCATGTGTGTAGTCTAGTTACAGTTGTGTGTGGGGTGATGGGGAGTGTGTGTGGGGCATGTGTGTAGTCTAGTTACAGTTGGGTGTGGTGTGATGGGAAGTGTGTGTGGGGCATGTGTGTAGTCTGCTTACAGTTGAGTGGGGGTGATGGGGAGTGTGTGTGGGGCATGTGTGTAGTCTAGTTACAGTTGAGTGTGGGGTGATGGGGAGTGTGTGTGGGACATGTGTGTAGTCTAGTTACAGTTGTGTGTGGGGGAGTGGGTGTGTGGTATGTGTGTAGTCTGGTTACAGTTGAGTGGAGGTGGGCAGTGAGTGTGAGGTGTGTGTGTAATCTGGTTATAGTCGTGTGTGTGTGGGGGGGTGGGGGTGATGGGTCGTGAGGGGGGGGGGGGGGTATGTGTGTAGTCTGGTTACAGTCGTGGGCGGGTGAAGTCTGATGAAATTCCTTCAGGATCAGTGTTGGTTTATGGGTGATGAGCAATGTTTCTTTCGAGATTTCTGAGTTCTTCTTATATAGTAGTAACATCTAAGAAAGTTGTTTCAGCACTGGTACCGACTTCTAAAAGTGCACATTCATGCTGACTTTATAGTGCTGCCCAACTGGGCCATCATACCTAAATCACCATGACCCAATATCCCTCTCAGTTACATTATTTTGATACTGACCAAGCTAGTCCTTACCTTATCATATGTATGCTGCCTCCTAACCTAGGTAACGACGGGTATCGATTGTTTAAACCCACGACCTTGCCACTGTGAAGCAGGCAAGCCAGCACTCTTACTGATTTTACCATCTTTTCCGCTCTACTTGATGTGAATCTGATATGCACAACCAACGAATGTCAGTCAATAGATACAGACTAAAATACCCTCTATTATCGCCATGTTGGCCACAGCAGACGACATTCAAAATGAAGTCCACATCCACCCACGGCCTGCCTAAATAATCTCAATAACTGAAACAGCATCAGCACACACCCACTGCTGCGTTCGGCGAAAGCGAATTCAAAATGGCCGCCCTCTCCATGATCTGTAACACATGGACAAGGACAAATGCTTAGTCATTCTGCAATGTATTCTCTGTGCGTCTTCCCCAGAACACTGTGTTGAGACCGGAATGTAAGGAGTGACGTCATCCTCGCTCTTACAGTGTCTACATGCACCAACTGTCATGAACACAACAAAGATCTATTTTTAGATGGAGGAAAGCTTGCATAGTCTCTATGGAATATGATATGACTTGATTGATTGATTGATTGGTGGTGGTTTAACTACATCATATCGGCAAGTAAAGGCCATATTCACTGTGAGAATTATTCAATTTGCAGTGTCACCTTACTATTCAATCTTTGTTTTTCATCACTAGAAGGGCTGGCCGAATGAGTTTTGATAAGTTGAGTCCAACCAATGACTTATAAAATTGGTACTTGTGTGGCACTCAGGATTAACAGGATATGACAAGGAATGGTTAGCACAGTATCAGGATAACGCGACTGTGTGGGATATCGCGTCATGATGTCGGCAGCCTGGTTTCTCTGTGGGGGCATGACTATCAAATTGTGGTGTTCTCTGTGGCAGAGTGGTTAGAGTGTCTGACCTTTTTCTAGGTCGGACTCCTAATCTGAAGTTTGGTGGTTCGATTCCCATGCCCCCCCCCCACCTCTGCCAATTTGGATTTCCACCACTGTGTAAAATATTCCGATAAAACGCATTGGTGGGGGAATGCAAATGGTCCATAATGGTAAATGGTATATACTGCCAGGTGCATATATGTATTTATGTAGTTGCTGGTGATCCTTTACTTATGGTCAATAGTCATTGTGTATTAGGTAGATATTGTGAAAGAGGCACTAGAAATAGTGTGTAAGGGGCATTTGGAGCCCTACTCACTACCCCCTCCCCCCTCTGTTAGTCACAGATCACCACACACTGAGCTCAGGCAAGTGGTGGCCAAGCAGCCACACCGCATGGTGGTGGTGGGCAGATCACTGTAGCCATGGTGACACAGGAATGCTTGATGTTCATTGGTGGAACTGTTGATGCTTGATTCTCATTGGAGAACACGGTCAGGTGGTATGCCATACCAGATCCATGTACCACTATATAATAATAAACCTGAGGGCATTGTCTCTCTCTACTTTCATTCTTTATACTCTTGCCTGTATTGATTTCATTATAGCCTGCCTACACAAACCACCGATTCAAGCTGAGAATTTTACAACTGGTGATCACAACGTTCTTTAACACCGTACAGTTAGTAATACTGTGTACAACATGACGTTCTAGACTGATACTTTATATATATTATAGACTATATACTGACGACCGGGAGTTATTTTGACTAATATGTTAGTATTATACACAACTGTGTATAACTTACAGCATCATCAAAGGCCGGTTCCTCTTATACCAATACCATGTCTATCTGGTGTGGGAGGTTAAAAATCCCTTGGGTCGGTAAAAGTGTAGGCTCGGACTTTTTTATCGACAAACTGTCTAATGGTGAAAACAAGTCTATTCAGACTTATCCATGATAGACAGTATAAATCTTCAAGAAAAAAATAAAATCGCCATGAGTGTACCCGTCCTGATATGATCTTAGATATTGCTAGGACACAAAACAACAACATCCAAGCAAATCTCGAAGGAGGTTACCTGAGTTGTACATTTATGGAGATGTTGACCCTGGGTCATTGCCGATCGACGTCACAGTGCGTGAGTGTATTAAGACAGCCGTAAATTACGCGATACTCTTGGAGTTTGTCTGAGTTGCACATTTATGGATATGTTGACTCTGAGACAATAGGCTATTTCAAGGTGTGCAACTAATAACTAGCATCATATATGATCATAATAACTGTGAATAAATAAATGTATTTTGGTCACGGCCAAGCTCCTTAAAGGGGTTGTCACACTACGATGTATGGTGTTAGCGTATGCCGACGTATGCGATTTTCGTCCAACACGTCGGCATACGACGTCATAGGTTACTCATAGGTTGGACATACATCGAATACGCTCGGCATACGGCGTCAGAGGTTGGCATAGGTCGGCATAGGTCAAGCCGCAAAATAAGTTTTGTGCATGTTCAAAATTGTCAACCTATGCCGACTTACGGCTCATACGTTTCTCGTACGCTCGGCATACGTCAGCATATGTGATGCACACGTTAGGGATAGGTCAGGATAGGTTGGAACACGTTAGCCGTACGTTCAGCAGTGCAGTCCACATACAGCCAACGGATGCATAATGTACTCCTAATATACTTCAAACGTATGCCTGCCGTATCTCCAGCATACTTAACGTATATGCCGTACTTCTAGTGATGAAGTAACATTGGTCAGCGTAGCATGAGCATATGCAATAGGTCAGAGATACGTTCTTCATATGTTACATACATTGTGTGTACGTTGTGTGTATGCCCATTTTTATCCCCCGCCCCTACAAAGTTTGAAGAATGCCGAAGTACTGGCAAATTGTCATACGTTGGGCACACGCTAACGCCATCCGTCGTAGTGTGACAGGGCCTTTAGTGAAAGCAAATTAATGCCATGTCTAGAACCGCTTTACTGGAATTTGATTCATAGCAGACGACATTTTCGTTCTAATTAAAACAGTTTCATATCTCTTAATTCAGAGTAGTATAAATAAATATGAGTGCAGGAGCGATCTTTAGAGATTGTGGTAAGAAATTAAACCTGGTGAGATTCTGCTACTATCGCCTGATATATGCATGAGATGACAGTGACAGTCGACAGTGACAGTGACAGTGACAGTGACAGTTGACAGCGGCATAGTGGCAATGAAGATAATCTCATCAGGGACTAAGATCAGTGCCTATCAGCAGACTGTTCGGGAGTTGGTGGGTGGGGGTAGGGGTAAGCGAAGTGTAATCAACTCAGTAAACAGATGCTTCGGCAGGATTAGTACACTATGTCGCTGGAGAAAGTAAATCTGAATTGAAAGTCAGCAATAAAGTACAGCCTATAACCCTCTCAGTTATTTAATCAGAACATATTAGATTGCATGGTTTATATGTGTCTTGAGTACCGTTTGCGCCCGAATGAACTTTACTATTGTAGTAGTCTGCACTGATCTCTCAGGTAAGTAACCACATAGACAGGTAGGCGTGGGTAGTGTGGTGATATCAGGGAGCCTAGGTGGTGTAATGGTTAGCACACTGGCCCGGAATGCAAACAGATGTGGGTTCGAGTCCTGCTCTAGGCGCAATATTTCCAAGTTTCATCACCCCAACGACACTGGTTGCCGTGACCATGATCCTGTACAACCTACGCACTGTATGGTTCTTGAGCCTACCCTGTGTATGTATGTGTAAGCGCATTGCCTGTATGTATGTAATTGTAAGCATTAAAAGATTTACAATTCCAGGGGATGAGTGTAGTAGTCTGCACTCATCTCTCCAGCAAGTAACCACATAGACAGGTAGGCATGGGTAGTGTGGTGCTATCAGGGAGCCTAGGTGGTGTAATGGTTAGCACACTGGCCCGGAATGCAAAGATATGTGGGTTCGAGTCCCGCTCTAGGTGCAATATTTCCCATTTTGATCACCTCCATGAGACTATCAATCAATTAATTAATTAAAGCCGACGTCAATGCATTGAATTGAATGTAATTGCGCTGGTTGTTTGGAGTTTTATGTCCTGACAACATTTAATGTCATATCAGGACGGATACGGACTTTTGACAGTGCACAGTCATGCGACTTTATAGTTCTGCCCCACTGGGAGACCAGGCCACCTGCACCATGACCTGATATCCCACTCAGTTGCATTATCCTGACACCAAGCCAACTAGTCGTTCATGTATCCTAATAATGCCAATCCATAGGCTAGTTAGCGACAAATATCAATTTTGTAAGTCATTGGTTTGACTCGACCGGGAGTCGAACTCCCGATATCCCGCACGCGAGGCCTGCTCTACCGATTCGGCTACCACGTCCGATCATGTAATTACATGACTTGAGTATCGTTTGTACAGCACATCATCAACATTACTATAAATCAATCAATTGATTCATTAAATTGAGCAGACAACAATAGCATTAAATGGAATAGGTGTGAATTTAGTGTTCACAATACACAAAAGAACACTATTTATTTGTTCGATGTGAGTTTACATCCTAGCAACACCAACGGTCATATTAAGACGGCGCAGACGGGAACGGAATAAACGGATGGGTTAATTAATTAGAGCAGACGACATCGACACTTGATTAATTAGACAATGCACTACAGAACGTCATGAACCTGTGCATCAATCATTGATTTAATCAGAGCAGACGACAATGGCACCGGATGAAATAGATCATGAACTACACTGAAGTATAAACCTATCAGTTAGTTAATTAGAGCAGACGACAATCACACTGAATGGAATAGATCCTGTACTACAGTGAAGTTAAACCTATCAGTTAGTTAATTAGAGCAGACGACAATCACACTGAATGGAATAGATCATGTACTACAGTGAACTATAAACCTATCAGTTAGTTATTGAGAGCAGACGACAATCACACTGAATGGAATAGATCCTGTACTTCAGTGAAGTATAAACCTATCAGTTAGTTAATTAGAGCAGACGATAATCGCACTGCATGGAATAGATTACGCACTACAGTGCAGCATAAAGATATCACTTAATTAATCAGAGCAGATGACAATGACACTGAATCGAATGTAATGCAGTGCAACATAAACCTTTGATTTAATTAATTAGTACATACGATAGTCACACTGACTGAAATAGGTCATGTACTACAGTGAGGCATAAACCTTTGAGTTAATTAATTAGTACAGACGATAGTCACAGTGACTGAAGTAGGTAGTGTGCTACAGTGCAACACAAACCTTTAAGTTAATTAATTAGTACAGACAATAGTCATACTGGCTGAAGTAGGTAGTGTGCTGCAGTGCAACACACACCTTTAAGTTAATTAATTAGAACAGACGATAGTCATACTGGCTGAAGTAGGTTATGTACTACAGTGCAACACAAACCTTTAAGTTAATTAATTAGAACAGACGATAGTCACACTGGCTGAAGTAGGTTATGTACTACAGTGCAACACCAACCTTTAAGTTAATTAATTAGAACAGACGATAGTCACACTGGCTGAAGTAGGTAGTGTGCTACAGTGCAACACAAACCTTTAAGTTAATTAATTAGTACAGACGATTGTCACACTGACTGAATTATATTATGTACTACAGTGTAACGCAAACCGTTAAGTTAATTAATTAGCACAGACGATAGTCACACTGGCTGAAGTAGGTAGTGTGCTACAGTGCAACACCAACCTTTAAGTTAATTAATTAGAACAGACGATAGTCACACTGGCTGAAGTAGGTTATGTACTACAGTGCAACACCAAACTTTAAGTTAATTAATTAGAACAGACGATAGTCACACTGGCTGAAGTAGGTTATGTACCACAGTGCAACACCAACCTTTAAGTTAATTAATTAAAACAGACGATAGTCACACTGACTGAAGTAGGTAGTGTGCAACACCAACCTTTAAGTTAATTATTTAGTACAGACGACAGGGTTCTGAAAGTAATAGATAGTGTACTCCAGTGCAGCACACACCTTTATGGTTAATTACTTATGAGCAGACGGAGCAAAGGGAACTGTACAGTTAGTCCCTGCCCAGGTGCAATTATCGATCTCTTTCGTCGGCCCGGCTTACACACACAGGGGTTGTGTTAGCCGCATGCATCTAAGTAGCATTTCAACAACATACGTTGCCACACCTCCATCTGCTACACTCAGGCCCTTATTTCAATATATATATATGTATATATATGTGGTGTATAACGTATTATGCGAGTATAAAAATACGAAGGGAATTTCCTATTATTCTATATTATTATTATTACTGCATACCATTGTTATTCTCCGTAAGACTATTATGCACTTGACCGGTGGCGCCACCTGCGCTCACCCCACCCTCGACCTGGCCGACATTGTCAGTCATGCCGGAGGATTTTTCTTTTCTTTATTACTGGGCAAGGGCCTATAATCCTTGCCAGAGATTAAACTACTCAATATATATATATAACCACTCAATATATATATATTTATATATATATATATATATATATATATATATATGTGATGTATACAACTTATGCGAGTCTAAAGGCTCATAAGGAAAGATTCCTTATTTGGCCACCCCTATGTTGTTTACTACTTTATGGGTGACCCCCTCTTCATGGTGGCACAGGTGGCGCCACCACCCCCACCACCACTACCAGTGACGCGAATACTGTCACTCGCACACTGGAAATTCTTGCAGTGCGACTGACGCTGGTCAACATCGGGTGGAGGCGAGGTGGGCCGAGATGGCACTCCCGGTACACTGGTGCATCTTACCGAGTATAACAATACTAATGAGTAATATTCCCGTCTGTATGTGTATACATACTGGCATAATATGTTATGCATCATATATATATATATATATATATATATATTGTATATATATATAATATATATATGTGTGTATATGGGTATATATATATTCATATACATATCTCCAGACATGAATATATATGTATATATATATACATATTTATATACATATCTCCAGACGTGAATATACATGTATATATTTATATATATTATATATTCATATCCATATTTCCAGACATGAATATATATTTATATAGTATATATTATATATACATACCTCCAGATGTGAACATACATGTATATATATATATATATACTGTCGTGGGGGTGATGAAAATGGGAAATACTGTGCCTAGAGCGGGACTCGAACCCACATCGGCGTTTCTACGGTGTTGCTGTAACGTTGCTACAAAGTGTGTACGGTGTTGCTCCAACGTTGCTACGGCGTTGCTAAGGCGTTGCTAGGACGTTGCTAGGGTAAAGTATGTGCTGGGTGGGTAGTATCAAGGTAGATGCACATGAATATATACTATATATACACATGTATATTCACGTCTGGAGACATGTATATATATTCATGTCTGGAGATACGCAAATCAATATAATATATATATATATACATGTATGTTCAGCCGTAGCAACGTTGCAGAAATACCGTAGCAACGCCTTAGCAACGCCGTAGCAACGCCGTAGCAATGTTGGCGCAGCACCATAGCAACGCTGGAGCAATGCCGTAACAACGTTGTAGCAACGCCGTAGCAACCTCGTAGCAACGCTGTAACAAGACCGTAGCAACGCCGTAGCAACGCTGTAACAACGCCGTAACAACGCCGTAGAAACGCCATAGAAACGCCGTAGAAACGCCGTAACAACGTCGTAGCAACGTCGTATCGATGCCGTAGAAAGACGGTAGAAGCGCCGTAGCAACACCGTTATTTTGCCGTAGCAATGCCGTTGCAACCGATCGCGTTTTCAACGTCCTAAGAATGCCTGAACTACGTCTTAGAAATGCCTTAACAACGGCATAGCAACACCCTAGCAATGCCATTGCAACGCCTCAGCTACACCCTGGCAATGTCATAACAATGTATAAGTAAGGTCTTGCCAACATCCTAGCAACATCTGAGGTCGTAGCAAGATAGATTCCGACTTGTGACAATACACTCTTTCGAGGATTTCTTTATGAAGGTATTTTTGTAGGCAAATATCAATAGATTTGCAAAGTGGGTAGGGGGGCATGACACAACAAAATATCTGACTTCAGTAGCCAAACCCAGAGAACCATGTAAAGCAAGGAAGCGGTACAACCCAGGTCTGACTATATGGTGCTTCTTCCGTAACTGACCACTGATAAACTTCTACAGTAAGGCTGTGGTACAACAAGAGTTTTACTATATGATGCTTCCTCAGACACCAATTACTGATACACTGTAAACGAAGGCTATGCCGCGACAAGTATCTGACTATACAGTGCTTCCTCAGGAACCAATTACAGACATAAACATGCAAAGTGAGGGCTATGTAATGTTGTGATTTAGGCTATAACATAACCAATATCGGATTATGTGGTGTTTTCTCAGTATCTGGACACCCATCAACTTGTCAAACAAGGCTATTCCATGACCAATATCTGACTATATGGTGCTCCGCAGAAACCGATTTCAGACATAAACATGCAAAGTGAGGACTATACCAAAACCAATATCTGACTATATGGTGTTTCTCAGAAACTGAACACCAATAAACTTGTAAAACAGGGATATGGTACCACGAAAGTCGGACTATATGGTGCGTTCTCAGAAACTGAACACCAATAAACTTGTAAAACAAGGCTATGGTACCACCACCATCTGACTATATGGTGCGTTCTCAGAAACTGAACACCAATAAACTTGTAAAACAAGGCTATGGTACCACCACCATCTGACTATATGGTGCGTTCTCAGAAACTGAACACCAATAAACTTGTAAAACAAGGCTATGGTACCACCACCATCTGACTATATGGTGCGTTCTCAGAAACTGAACACCAATAAACTTGTAAAACAAGGCTATGGTACCACCACCATCTGACTATATGGTGCGTTCTCAGAAACTGAACACCAATAAACTTGTAAAACAAGGCTATGGTACCACCACCATCTGACTATATGGTGCGTTCTCAGAAACTGAACACCAATAAACTTGTAAAACAAGGCTATGGTACCACCACCGTCTGACTATATGGTGCGTTCTCAGAAAGTAAACACCAATAAACTTGTAAAACAAGGCTATGGTAGCACCACCGTCTGACTATATGGTGTGTTCTCAGAAACTGAACACCAATAAACTTGTAAAACAAGGCTATGGTACCACCACCGTCTGACTATATGGTGTGTTCTCAGAAACTGAACACCAATAAACTTGTAAAACAAGGCTATGGTACCACCACCGTCTGACTATATGGTGCGTTCTCAGAAAGTAAACACCAATAAACTTGTAAAACAAGGCTATGGTAGCACCACCGTCTGACTATATGGTACGTTCTCAGAAACTGAACACCAATAAACTTGTAAAACAGGGCTATGGTACCACAAACGTCTGACTATATGGTGTGTTCTCAGAAACTGAACACCAATAAACTTGTAAAACAAGGCTATGGTACCATGAACGTCTGACTATATGGTGTGTTCTCAGAAACTGAACACCACTAAACTTGTAAAACAGGGCTATGGTACCACGAACGTCTGACTATATGGTGTGTTCTCAGAAACTGAAGACCAATAAACTTGTAAAACAGGGCTATGGTACCACCAACGTCTGACTATATGGTGCATTCTCAGAAACTGAACACCAATAAACTTGTAAAACAAGGCTATGGTACCACCAACCTCTGACTCTATCACGGTTGACCGGGTCTTTATGGTGACGGGATCAGTTAAGAGTCGATCTGGCGTGCTAGATGCAATTATTTGCGATGTTTCTTCCTTTTCTCTGTTTGTGTTCCCTTTTTGTAGCTTTTTGGGGTGAATGTAATCTTAATTATATAGGTTTTAGTGAAGTGGTGTTATAGGTGCTGCCTGACTGGAATTGGCTTCTGGTATCATTGAGGAAAAGAGGGGTTGTGCGGGGGGTGGGGACGAGGAGGGGGGGGTGGGGAGGGGAAGTGGAGAAGGAGGGGAATGGGGAGGCAGGTGGAGGGAGGGTGAAGGAGGGAAGATGGAGGCAGCAGCCTGGGGAGGAGAAGGACGGAGGGGCAAATGGGGGAAGGGAGAGGATAGGAGGGAAAGGAGGCACTCCTATTACTGACCCAGTCCCCTCTCCCGTCTCCCGTCTCCCCTCTCCCCTCTCCCCTCTCCCCTCTCCCCTCTCCGCTCTCCCATCTCCCCCTCTCCCCTCTCCCATCTCCCCTCTCCCCTCTCCATTCTCCCCTCTCCATCTCCCCTCTCTCTCTCCCCTCTCCCGCTCTCCCCTCTCCCCTCTCCGCTCTCCCCTCTCCCCTCCCCCCTCTCCCCTCTCCCCTCTCCATTCCTCTCTCCCCTCTCCATCTTTCCCCTCTCCCTCTCCCCTCTCCTCTCCCCATCTCCCCCTCTCCCCTCTACTCCCCTCTCCCTCTCCCCTCTCCCCGCCCCCTCTCCCATCTTCTCCCCTCTCCCCTCCCCCCTCTCCCCTCTCCCCTCTCCCCCCTCTCACCTCTCACCTCTCCCCTCTCCCCCCCTCTCCCCTCTCCCCTCTCCCCTCTCACCCCTCCTCCCCTCTACTCTCTCATCTCTCCACTCTCAACTCTCCCCTCACCCCTCCCGCCCCTCCCCTGCGCCTCGCATCTCCCTGCCATCCCATAGCACGCACCCGCTACGTCCTCAGCCCTGACAACTATCACCCAATGTTCTTTCCCCAACACAACCCCACCCCAATACACCCCTCAGCTCTGCGCTGTACACTTGTGCCTTGCCCTATAGTCACCACACAAAATTACCCCAAATACACATTCATCCCTGGTCTGTCACTCCAATGCACCAACTCCCCAATGGTTTCCATCCCTCAACCTCTCACCTCACTACAACCCATATCCCACCTTCACTCCAACAACATCTCACTCCAATCCATTCCCTCCCCCTCCAAGTCTCAGTACAAACTCACTCCTATTACTGACCCAGTCACTCTAATCCCAATACATGCTCACTCCAACACAATCCCTTCCTTCTAACCTCCTCTCAAGTGTCAGTACATATTCACTCCTATCACCACCTGACTCACTCTGATCCAAATGCACCCTCACTCCAATTCACTCGCTTTCTTCTAACATTTCCAGTGTCAGTGCACACTCACTCCTATTACTACCCAACTCACTCTAATCCCAATACACCCTCACTCCAAGTTGAAGTGTCAGTACATGCACTCACTCCTTCTGAACCACTCACCCCAATCCCAATACACCACCATTCTAGCACACTCCCTTCCTTCCAGCTATCAGTACACACTCATACCCTCACTCCAATACCCTCCCTTCCTTCCAACTTCCCAAGTGTCAGTACTCACACTCACTCCTATTACGAACTGTCTCACTCCAATCCTAATACACCCTCACTCCCACACACTCCCTTCCTTCCAGTACATACTCACACCCTCACTCCTACCACTTGCCCGCCTACTGCAGTACCGATACACCCTCACACCAATACAGGCTCCTCCTCAAAGGTGCCTATACACTCTCACAGCCACCCTACTCCCACCCTCACTCCCACCCTCACACCCACCCACACCCACACCCACACCACACCACATCCACCGAAGCCCGGTGGGGTTAAGGCTCACCTCCACCCACCCCACCACCCCCACCACTACCACCCCTACACACACAACTAAGCCCGGTGGGGTTAAGGCTCCACCCCCACAACCACAACCAGCCACACACCTACTACCACCACCCACAACCATCACCCCCACCCCGACAACCCCCACAACCAGCGCCACCACCCCCCACCACCACCACCAACAACATACAATCAACCCCACCCTCACAACCCCCACACCCACACCACCCACACCGCCCACCACCGCCACCACCACCCACACCACCCACACCACCCACACCACCCACACCACCCACACCACCCACACCACCACCACCGCCACCCCCACATCAGACTCGCCTGCCTTAATGCTGCGTGGCCAGGTCTCGCGAGAACGAGGCTGGACTCGACCCGCCCGAATCAATAGTCGCTTTGTGTCTCCGGCACGCCCCCTAGCGGCAAATTCACCAACCTCGGCTTTCTCCCGCCAAGAAGGCTTTCCGTGGAAATTAACCAGAAACCTTCCCACCGTACACAACCCTGCTCAACTCCACCACCTCCACCACCAGCCCACTCTCCCCACAACCGCGCAATTCTGCATATAATCATACTATAATTCTGATGGTTCACGTGGGTATATGTGATGTATACACGCATTATGCGAGTATAACCGCATGGAAGGGAAGTATTGTGTTATGCATGTTATCAGTGGTTATTACACCGAATACTCTGTACTACCTCCTCCCCAAGCTCATGACTGGTGGCGCCACCGCCGGCACTGCCCCGCAATTGCTAAATGCGGGAAAATCTCACTCGCATCGCAAGATTTGTTGTCTTTGCGAGATATGCTCCTCTTCCCCTCTCCCCATCCCTCCCTCTCTGTTTGTTGTTTGTTTGTTGTTGTTTTACGTCCTAGCAACATCTAAGGTCATATCAGGACGGCCCTCCCTCTCTCTCCAGCTTCCCGCCATCACCTTCGCCATCACCTACCTCCCTCGCATATCATGCCTCGTCTCGACCTCCTTCCCATCCTTCCCCTCTCTCTCTCGTTAGTGAATGTAGTTGAACGTAGTGGAGGCTAACCTGTTTGAACGTAGTTGAACGTAGTTGAACATAGTTGAACGTAGTTGAACATAGTTGAACGTAGTTGAACATACCAGCATCCATACTTCTCCATGATGAGAACGTGATAAGAACGTGTGTGGGCCGTGAGTTCCAATTTAAGCTTTGAAAATGTTCAAAAGAGCACTACGTTTAAGCCAGATGTAGCCCCTGTGATGATAGCATACTCTAGCATACTCTAGCATACTTCTTACTGTACTCTAGCGTACTCTACCATACTCTAGCATACTTTGACCGGCACAAAACTTGGCCGTTCTGCTGGGTGACCTGCCGTACCTTAACGTAGTTTAACGTAGTGATAGCACGTTTCACCCACGTTAATCTATCCTATGTTCAACTACGTTCAACTACGTTCACTAACGTGTATGTGACCAGGGCTTCACCCACCACTTGCTTCGGATCTGCACCAACCTTCACCGCCCTATCCATCCTTCCCTCCTCCCCAATCCATCAGCCGTCTTCCCCATCCCCACTATGGGGATGGGGAAGGCGGTTATACTCAGTCCTCCCTCTCCTCACTACCCTCTCTCTCTCTCTCCCTAGCCCCCTTCCTTCCCTCTTCCCCATAATTCCACACACTCCCCCCTCTCCCCACCCCGCCTCCCCCCCTCCCCCTCCCTCCTCCCTCCACCCTCCTCCCTCCTCCCTCCACCCTCCTCCCTCCTCCCTCCGCCCCCTCCCATCTCCCTCCGCCCCCTCCTCCCCCTCCTCCCCTTCCTCCCCCTCCCTCCTTCTCCCTCCTCCCTCCTCCCTTCTCCCTCCTCCCTCCTCCCTGTTCCCTCCTCCTTCCTCCCTCCTCCCTCCTCCCTCCCATCCTCTCTCCCCCCTCCTCCCCCTCCTTCCCCCCTCCTGCCTCCCTCCCTCCTCCCTCCCCAACCTCCCTCCTCCCTCCTACCTCCTCCTTCCCCGCTCCTCCCTCCTCCCTCCTTAGTTGTTAATGGATTGTTATGGGATTATTAAAGGCAGGCTTATGAATGTAGCATTATAGGATTATTGGTGGATGGTTATGAATGGGTGATTACAGGATTATTAATGATGGGTTATGAATGGAGCATTATGTGATTATTAATGGTGGGTTATGAATGGAGCATTATGGGATTATTAATGGTGGGTTACGAATGGAGCATTACAGGATTATTAATGGTGGCTTATGAATGGAGCACCATGTGATTATTAATGGTGGGTTATGAATGGAGCATCATGGGATTATTAATGGTGGGTTAGGAATGGAGCATTATGTGATTATTAATGGTGGGTTATGAATGGAGCATTACGTGATTATTAATGGTGGGTTATGAATGGAGCATTATGTGATTATTAATGGTGGGTTATGAATGGAGCATTATGTGATTATTAATGGTGGGTTATGAATGGAGCATTATGGGATTATTAATGGTGGTTTATGCATGGAGCATTATGGGATTATTAATGGTGGGTTATGAATGGAGCATTATGGGATTAGTAATGGTTGGTTATGAATGGAGCACTATGTGATTATTAATGGTGGGTTATGAATGGAGCATAATGGGATTATTAATGGTGGGTTATGAATGGAGCATTGTGGGATTATTAATGGTGGGTTATGAATGGAGCATTATGTGATTATTAATGGTGGGTATGAATGGAGCATTATGGGATTATTAATGCTGGGTTATGAATGGAGCATCATGGGATTATTAATGGTGGGTTATGAATGGAGCATTATGGGATTATTAATGGTGGGTTATGAATGGAGCATTATGGGATTATTAATGGTCGGTTATGAATGGAGAATTACAGGATTATTAATGGTCGGTTATGAATGAAGCATTGTGGGATTATTAATGGTGGGTTATGAATGGAGCATTACAGGATTATTAATTGTCGGTTATGAATGAAGCATTACAGGATTATTAATGGTGGGTTATGAATGGAGCATCATGGGATTATTAATGGTGGGTTATGAATGGAGCATCACATGATTATTAATGGTGGGTTATGAATGGAGCATTATGGGATTATTAATGGTGGGTTATGAATGGAGCATTATGGGATTATTAATTGATGGTTATGAATGGAGTAATACAGGATTATTAATGGCAGCATATTAATGGAGGGCTACAGGATTGTTAATGGCAGGTCATGGATAGATCATGATGGGATTATGAATGGATGATTATTAAGAGATCATTATTACGGGATTATTAATTACAGGTTATGGATGGAGGGTTATCGCTATTGACGTTCATGAACTGAGGGTTCTGTTTGCATAACAACACACAGGTACTATCTTAGCTCTCTGCCTGCAGGGCCTGCTTTGGATTAACAATATGGTTGTGAAGTCCGCTACAAATGCCAGCCAGGTCGGTCTCTTCAAAGGATGTGTCTCTTTAGGGCCAGTCAGGCCTCAGGCCAGGCACCAGAGGTTACTTTCACTGCTGCAATCTGCTCTGACTAAATACCCGATTTGACTAAATACCAGATGCTTCGGCATGGCATAATATTATCGAAACCAAAATAGGTATCTAGGTTTCATTGTAAATATGTATCGTATGCAGACTGCAGTGTGTACCCATGTATCATAAGCAGATTGCAGTGTGTACCCATGTATTGTATGCAGACTGCAATATGTGCCCATGTATCATATGCAGACTGCAGTGTGTGCCCATGTATCATAAGCAGATTGCAGTGCATACCCATGCATTGTATGCAGACTGCAGTGTGTGCCCATGTATCATATGCAGACTGCAGTGTGTGCCAATGTATCATATGCAGACTGCAGTGTGTGCCCATGTATCATATGCAGACTGCAGTGTGTACCCAACAACAACCCCAACAACAACACCCAAACACGCATTGTGCCCATGTATCATATGCAGATGCAGCCCAACAACACCACCAACAACAACAACCCATGTATTGTATGCAGACTGCAGTGTGTGCCCATGTATCATATGCTGACTGCAGTGTGTGCCCATGTATCATATGCAGACTGCAGTGTGTACCCATGTATCATATGCAGACTGCAGTGTGTACCCATGTATCATAAGCAGACTGCAGTGTGTACCCGTATATGCGACCATGTCCAGTATCATATGCAGAATGCAGTGTGTGCCCATGTATCATATGCAGACTGCAGTGTGTGCCCATGTATCATATGCAGACTGCAGTGTGTACCCATGTATTGTATGCAGACTGCAGTGTGTGCCCATGTATCATATGCTGACTGCAGTGTGTGCCCATGTATCATATGCAGACTGCAGTGTGTGCCCATGTATCATATGCAGACTGCAGTGTGTACCCATGTATCATAAGCAGATTGCAGTGTGTACCCATGTATTGTATGCAGACTGCAATATGTGCCCATGTATCATATGCAGACTGCAGTGTGTGCCCATGTATCATAAGCAGACTGCAGTGTGTGCCCATGTATTGTATGCAGACTGCAGTGTGTGCCCATGTATCATATGCAGACTGCAGTGTGTGCCCATGTATCATATGCTGACTGCAGTGTGTGCCCATGTATCATATGCAGACTGCAGTGTGTGCCCATGTATTGTATGCAGACTGCAGTGTGTGCCCATGTATTGTATGCAGACTGCAGTGTGTGCCCATGCATAGTATGCTGACTGCAGTGTGTGCTCATGTATTGTATGCAGACTGCAGTGTGTGCCCATGTATCATACATACATTGCAGTGTGTGCCCATGTCTCGTATGTAGATTGCAGTGTGTACCTATGTATCGTATGCGTGTGCCCCTGCATCGTATGTAGACTGTGGTACTAGTAGGTTTCCACGCATCGTATGTAGACTGCAGTGTGTGCCAATGTATCGTATGCAGACTGTAGTGTGTTACCTACCATGTGCTAGTTGTGAATTGCGCGGTCAGCAGGTGGGTAGGTAGGCAGGCTGGCAGGCTGGCAGGTTGGCAGGCTGGCAGGCTGGCAGGCTGGCAGGCCTAATAGTGGGTGGATGGGTGGGATGGTGCATGTTAACCCCAACTCCCCAGTCGAGCACGAGTTGGCTACTGGCCGGGCTAAGGTCAGTCTGTGCTTGAACAACACCCACAAATGCCTTTCCTTACTGAATGACAAATTAAGGATGCGATCTCTTGAAAGGGCGCAATTTCTTGGAAATGACATCAACAAAAACATCCAAGCATTTAATTATCTCAAATGCGTCGAATTGCGGTGTTGATTAAAACCTAATATTTGCTGCAAATACATTCCGTGTGTTCATATATTATTCATTCTCCTTGGCACTCTCCTTCCACCCCCCCCCCCACCAAACTCGCCACCCACCAACCCGCAAACCCCATACCCACACCCCCTGAGCGATAAACCTCATATTGGGCAGGCTCCAATTGAATATCATCCCCCTTTGTGTTGTTGTCTGGTTCTGCTTATCTGTAGAATGACATTGGAGGTTCAGACCTCACAAATGGAAATGGACATTTTAGAAAGCTAAAGTCATTTGAATGGGACGGCGGAATAAATTCAGGGGCGGGTTTTCCATTTGGCTCATCCGTGGGTCAAATCCAGCTGGTGTCAAACTGATGGCTTAAACATTGGCATTAGTCACTACCCTAAGCTGACGCTCGGCGTTACTAGGATAGCGCAAGGACCATGTGGACTGAGGAAGACCAATTATATGTGATTGAAATCCGTCCTTACAATCAATAAGTGTAACCTTACAATCAATTAGTGTAACCTTACAATCAATTAGTGTAACATTACAATCGATTAGTGTAACCGTACAGTCAATGATTGTAACATTACACTCAATGAATGTAACATTACAATCAATGAGTGTACCCTTAGAATCAATTATTGTAACCCTACAATCAATGCTTGTAACATTACAATCAATGATTTAACCATATAATCAATTATTGTAACCCTACACTCAAAGATTGTAGCCTTACACTCAATGATTGTATACATATAATCAATCATTGTAACATTACAATCAATGATTGTGACCGTACAATCGAATATTGTAACCTTACAATCAATTATTGTAACCTTACAATCAATTAGTGTAACCAACAAAATGGAGATACGAGCTTTATCGCCCAAAGATGGAACTTGACTCCTTCAGGCTATACCGGGCGCGGTGGCCGAATCGGTAGAGTACAGGCCTCGCGTGCGGAAGAAGAGGGAGTTCGCGAGTTCGGTTCCCGGTCGAGTCAAACCAATGACTTAAAAATTTATACTTGTCGCTTCCTAGCCTGGTGCTCGGCATTATTGGGATAAGGCAATGACTGGTTAGCTCGGTGTCAGGATAATGTGACTGAGTGGGATATCGCGTCCTAGTGCCGGCGGCCTGATTTCCCAGGCGGCCTGATTTGACAGGACCATGGTCAACTGGCATTCCAGGAGACCAGATGGGTGGCCAAATGAGTTGAGCGTCCGTCTCCTGTTTTGGGAGATCGGAGGATCCGAACCCACGGGTTTTTGGGTTCGAACACTGGTCGAGTCAAACCAATGACTTAAAAATTGGTAATTGTCGCTTCCTAGCCTGGATTATTAGGATAGGGCAAGGACTGGTTGGGTTAGGGGCAGGATAATGTGACTAAGTGGGATATAAGGTCATGGTGTTGGCGGCCTGGTCTCCCAGTGGGACAACATTATAAAGCCGCTATGAGTGCGCACTGTCACAAGCCGGTATCCATCCTGATATGACCTTATATGTTGCTAGGATGTAAAACAACAACAAACAAACTCATTTTGGGATATCTCGGACATCAAACCCGAAATCTGGCAATAATCGCTTAATATATATATGTACACCCACCTGGCTTTGCAACCCAATCCCTAAGGTTAGGTCTTATTAGTTATTTACATACTTCCTTCTGTTTGTGACCTACAGACTTCTACTTGCAAAAGTTACAGGAACCAATTATTTAACTAGTTTAGAATTGCGTTGCCTTTTCATATTAGTGTATAAGTGATGGATGTGGATTTCTTGTCTTCTTTGTCTTTTTTTGTGTTTCTTTGGGGGCTTTTCCCTTCTTTTTGTCTTCTTTTGTTATTGTTGGTCTTTTTAGCATTTTTTCTGTCTCTGTTTTTTTGTGTCTATTTTTTGGCTTTTTCGTCTTTTTTTTCTTTTTTTTCTTTTTTTCTTTTACAGAAAAGCGGAAATGGCAGAATAATAGTTTATTCATTTCTTACTGTGAACCTGGCTCAAATTCATCAGCTCTCACTCCTCACTAAATGTATTCTTCATGGCAGCATCGCCTAACCCAACGAACACTGTGCCTCCTAGTGGGGCAGCACTATAAAGTCGCCTTGAGTGCGCACTCTCACAAGTCAGTACCCGTCCTGATATGACCTTAGATGTTGCCAGGACGTAAAACACCAACAACCAACCAACCATATATTGTAACATCAACACTTCCAAGGTCAATGGAACATTGTAAGGTGATGATAGACACAAAGCCAAGATAGTATCAATAACGTATATCCGGTGAAATCATACACATGAAACAGACACAATTCAAGGCCCTGTCACATTACGATGTTTCTGCCGGCTTGCCACCAACGCGCAAAATATTATCAACGCGTCGAGAAACATCCAACTTTTCGGCGTTTTGGGGGGTAGTTTGATGGGCGCAGCGTGTTAGTAGCGTGCTAATAGCGTGTTATTAGCGTGCCGTCAATGGGTCTCGATGTGGCGGCCGGGAAAAAGCCAAACAAAGGGTCAAAGTGCGCCAGCAACATGCCAAGAAGCGCCAGCAACACATCCACACCCGCCATCAACACATCCACACGCGCCAACAACACATCAACATGCGCCATCAACACGTCCACCCGTGCAACCAACACGTCCAACATGTCGCGAAATGCTGGTGCTACACCAATAGGTCGACCACTACACGTCCGTGAAACGTTACCGACAGGTTGGCGAAAAATCCCCAGCGTTGATTGACGTTGATCAACATGGTTCGAGCGGGCCGGCAACGTGCTGGTAACGTGTGTCGACCTCCTGCAAACGCGCCCATAACGCGCGATCCAACACATTGACGCGCGTCGGTGCGCGTCGAAGGTTTTGTGCATACACAAAAACTCAACGTGGCCCGACGCGCGCCAACGTGTGGGTCCAAACATTGCTGGAACTCAACATGTACCGACGTGTACCAACGTGTACTGACGCGCAGCTAATGCGTTCGTAATGCCCCGTTAAGCGTCCCGACGCGTCCCGAGGTTTCGCCCAAAAAGGCAACACGTCGGCACGCGTCAAAGCCCATTCGTGAGAAATGTGACAGGGCCTTTATGAGGAAGCAATATATTGAATACCTAATCTGTCGTTCTAACCTGGAATCTCTCAATTGGAGTACAGAAGAAAAGGGAAAATGAAAAATTAATTAATTAATTTGTTAACAAAAAGGCTGGGAGAACCTTTCTAGATTGGTGACGAGTGTTGGTGGATGGACTCGTTGCGTGAGGAGGCACCGCTTAATGCGCCCCGTTTTAAATGGGTTTTTTCTAATCTCCCAAGAAGCTAGTTAGATAGCCATTATCACACTACATCTGAGTCTGGATCTGGGACACGATATGTGTGTATGGTAAAATGTGAGCACGTGCAGTGTGAACAGTAATAAACAGGCCTGCAAAACCTGCACTGCCCTCTCCAACCTGATTGGCTAAGATGACAATACAAGACTCAGTCGTTTGATAATTCCACTGCTGTTCTGGCAAGCACATCCTGATTTCATGTAAAGCTGTTCTACCATGATTACGACAAGTTACCATGGTTACAAGCATCGTAACCGCAATATTGTTATTTATAGTTTGCGTATTTTGAAACTGGCTTTTATTCTGGGAGGCATGTATGACATACTCTGCAGGACACGATGGCCAAATGAATTGAACAGTCACATCCAGCATGGCAGATCATGGGATCCCAATCCCCAAATCTAACCCTCGCTGAGTCAAACCAATGACTTAAAAATGTATACTTGTCACTACCTAGCCTTGCAATCAGCATTACTGGGACAGGGCAAGCAGTATTTATTTTGCGACATCATAAAAAAACTACAGTCTATGTCCCAATAGAAGAACACTACCCAATAGAAGCACACCCCTCATTTCAAGATTGAAAGCACGCACAACTTTACGATCATATTCAGACTGAATGCACATAAAATAAGATAATCCCACGTTATTTCAGAGGCAGGACAAAAACAAATGCATGAAATAATAAACAGTGATGAATGTTTCACAATATCTGCATATGTAATCATAGTACATGTTAATTTTAAACAATCCATCGCAAATAATTTCTTTGCGCCCACAGGAAATATATAGATGCAGTGTGCGTCTATTGGGACATATACAATATTCTGTGTTTGCTTGACCAAGTCAACACCAAATATCAACCACTTAAGGCTATACCGTCCTTATATGACTTACGATGTTGCCAGGAAGTAAAACTCCAACAACCAACCAACCTTAAGGCTACCCGTACGAAAGGTTAGGGGTCTGATTACCTGTCGAGTCAAACTAATGACATACAAAATTGATACTTGTCACTTCCTAGCCTTGCGCTCGGCATTACTAGGATAGGGCAATGACTGGTTGGTTGGCTAAGTGTCAAGATAATATGAATGAGTGGGATATCAGTTTTATGGTGCCTGTGGCCTGGTCTCCCAGTGGGGCAGAACTATAAAGTCACCATGAGTGCGCACTGTCACAAATCAGTACCCTTCCTGATATGACCTTAGATGTTGCTAGGACGTAAATCCCCAACCAACAACTCCGACAACTTAATTCATCAACTATTCACCCATACTTGCACGAAAGCTTGAAGCTACTGAGCTGGGACAAGTAGCAGTCACTTGTGGTGAATGTCTGGTAGCTTAGTTAGCAAACCAGGAGATTGCGGAATATGAGGATGGTTCCATAAGCATATTCAGCGCTTTACGGAACGACCCAACCAGCCACGGTGTGACCCAACCAGCCACGGTTGAACTCGTTTGAGCCCGTTTAAACTTGTTTCCGGTACAAAGGCTAGGGACCAGGTTGGAAACTGAGCGATAATAGACGAAAACTCCTGTGCCTCTGCCTGAGCAAATGAATGCCAGGGGACCAGGCTAGACCTCCACAGAGCTAGCAGTGTAGTAAAATATTATTTGACTAGTTTATTGTTCAGACATTATCACATATTTATGTATCTTTTGCACAGATTAAATTGTTTGAAGTATATTTGAAATTGATCTACATTGATTTCTATTTAAATCACACAATATCACTACTTACTGAATGGGAAACTCATCCTGCAAGGGCATGCTCGATATGACCCAGTGGTCAGCCATTTTTGCTCCTTTCGTCGCTGTGGACCCTTCTCGATGGTTTAGGTGGAGGTTGTCTAAATTGGAGGTACTTCCGGTAAAATGGCGCGAGAACCGATAGGAGAAAAGAACGGAATGTCCAAAGTGGTACATGGAATGGCACACAGAACGGTACCGAAGGCGATACGGAGAACAGTACCGAGGGTGGTACCGAGGGCGGTACCGAGAACTGGACGCCTTACCACTAACCCGCCCTCCGACGTCAGTGGAAGAATAGACTACATCACGGTTCCAGCGGCACGGTGCAGTGTGGGATGTGTCAGAGCAAAACAACCCCCCCCCCAGAAGCACATGGCACATGCTAATACACTGGGTGCAGCTATGAAATGTGCTAGTTTCAGCTCATCTCAGCTCTTGTTTGAAACATAGAATACCAACTAAAAAACTATATATAATAAATTAAGATATTAATCTTGTATGCAGCATTGCATTTACATCAATATAATCAGCACACCTTATGCCATTTGCATAAAAATCTAGGCACTCAGACTAGTGTTAGAGCCATAGCCAGAGTCAGTTTGACTTATTTTATTCATGTTTTTATTTATATCCACACCACCTAGGCACAAACCGCTCAGAACACATATAGAAAACATGTTTAACAAAAAGATTATATTAAAATAATAAGGCTAGGGTTTTGGATTTCTATTAATTTTGAATAAAACTGACGTTTTTCACTGCGCGTATTGGCAAACTCAATGGCCGTACGCCTTTGCTTTGCTCCCAGCGCCGTTTTCAGCACATGCGCAGTCGGAACCATGATGTAGTCAATCAATGTGGGTAACATGTCACTATGCATCCTGCTCTCTGGAAAAGGTCTTTAAAAATAGGTGATTTCCACCACTAACCCATCCTCTGGCGGCAGTAACAAGAACTAATGTTGTTGGTAGCAGCTGAAAGTGCAGCATGCTCTGCGGAAAAGGTCTTATAGAGGATTTCCACCACCATTCCACCCTCTGACGACAATGGCAAGAACTAAAGTTTTGGGTAGCAGCTCACTGTGCAGCATTTTCTGGAGAAAAGGTCTTATAGGCGATTTCCACTTCCAACCCTCGCTTTGATGGCAGTGGCAAGGACTATGGTATGAATAGTGTTTCATTGTGCACCATGCTCTATAGAAAAGGTCGTATAGAGGATTTCCACCACCACCCTGGCCCTCTGGTTTTACTGACAGAATTAATGTTGTGGGTAAGGAGCTCAGTGTGCAGCGTGGCCTGAGGAAAAGGTCTTCAACCAGCCTTCTGATGGCAGTGGTCAGAAGTAGGGTATGAGTACCGGCTCACTGCGCACCACCAGGCCCTGTGTAAAAGGTCTTATATGCGATTTCCACCAACAACGACCCGCTCTATGACGACAACGACAAAACCTAATGGGTTGCAGGATGCTCTGTGAAAAGGGTTTCATGGAGGACTTTCACCACTGATCCACCCTCTGACGGCAGTATCAAGAACTAATAAAACCACACTGACTGAATTAACTTCAGTTAATTCCACACTGACAGGGGAAATACTCGAACGGAAGGGGCTGCCCTCTATGGAAGATCTTGTGATCAAAAAGAATCTCCGGTGGACTGGACACCTCATGAGGATGTCATCAGACAGGCTACCAAAGCAGATCCTCTATTCTCAACTGTCTTCTGGTTACAGAAAGAGAGGGCGCCCTCGTCTCCGGTTCAAGGATACCATCAAGAGAAACCTGAAGCTGAGAGACATTAAGACCGTCTCATGGACACAACTCTCACAGCAGAGAGTTAAATGGAGAGCAGCAGTCAAGTAATGAAAGCAGTCTTTGTCGCATCGCGACCGACAGCTTGATGACGATGATGATGATGATGATGACAGGGTGTGGTGGCCGAATCAGTAGAGCGCAGCCTTCCCGTGCGGGAGATCGGGAGTTCAATTCCCAGTCAAGTCAAAAACCTTACAAAATTGATACTTTTCATATCCTAGCTTGGTGCTAGGCATAAATATGATAGGGCAAGGACTGGTTAGCTCAGTGTTGGGATAATGTGACTGGGTGGGATATCGGGTCATGGTTCTCGCAGCCTGATTTCCCAGTGGGACAGCAGTATCAAGTCGCCATGAGTGTGCACTGTCACAAGTGAGTACCCGTCCTGATATGACCTTAGATGTTGCCAGGATGCAAAACTCCAACAACCAACCAACCAATTTAATTCTGCAGTTCCCCCCATCCTCATCTTAATTATATATTCTCTAAACAATAGGGTAAATAACCGACGAAGATTGGACCGGAAGTCAGCATTTACCAAGATTGTTTGTTGTTGTTTTAGGTCCTAGCAACATCTAAGGTCATATCAGGATGGGTACCGACTTGTGACAGTGCACACTCATGGTGACTTTATAGTGCAAGACCAGGTCACCAGCACCATGACCTGATATCCCACTCAGTCACATTATCCTGACACTGAGCCAACCAGTCCTTGCCTTATCCTAATAATACCGAGTGCCTGGCTAGGAAGTGACAGGTATCAATTTTTATGTCATTGGTTTGACTCGACCAGGGTTCGAACCCATGACCCCACAGTCTACCAACACGGGAGACGGACGCTCGCATTTACCAAGAACTTGCCCTGACTAATCAAATGTGCACAAGAAAATCCTGCGTGACAATCAATACCATGTAGGTCCCTTTCTCCAACTCCCAAAATAGCTGTAGAAATGACTCAAATTTATTGACAACAATTTCATCTCATGACCCTATGAACTGTTTTGAACTTGTGTACAGTAACACCTCTGTAAATCGACCAACCTTGGGCCCTAATTTAAATGGTCTATTTAGTGAGTTGGTCGGTTTAGGGAGTTTAAAAAAAATCATTATAATGGTTTTGTATGGGCGATCATTTGGGACCCAAATAAAGTGATCGATATAGGGGAGTGGTCGATCTTTGAATGTGCTCAGTTAGAGAGGTTTGACTGTGATTGTGTGAATAACTGGTGTTGTTACTTTTCCAATATACCACTTTTCAAGATCTACCTCTCTACAAGTCTATGATAATGACTCATGACTATGACTCATGACTATGACTCATAACTATGGCTCATGACTACTCTCTATGGCTATACTTACGGTGGTAGCTCATCATTAGATAAAGGATTCACCCGGTACTCACAGTACACGGGTGAACGACAACGTAGTGTAAATACGGGCGAAAATAGCTTTAGTATGGAACAGAGAGTAGAATGCCTGCCTCCAGTATCAAATGGATACTTCTATAGGCACAGAGTTGGTGAAATGGGAGAGAATGCAAAAAGACAAGATGGCGGCCGCAGAACGCCGTCGATTTCACTTTTAAATCTTATTAAACTAGATATTATATTATATTTTTCAACTCAAAGGTAGCGGGCTATCAATAAGACATATGTAAAGAATAATTGTTGCTTCTTAGATTGTGAAATTAGGCTCTCAATTCTTTGACCCGTTTTTTCGACAGCTTTTACATAGAGTTGGTTTGCACCCCTACTGCAGCAGTACGGGGTGAATCTTGTATCTAGCTCATCATATGCATCTGAAAACACTCTAATCCCAATTTCTTTGTTGTTTTTGTAGTAAATCCTTTGTAATTTTCAAGTGTAAATAACTGTATCAACTATAGCTTGAAGATCAATGTCTTCGCGCAGAAGGAAACACCTTATTCAGACAAAATGTTGTCGCAGTAATTTATGTATTAAATAGAAAATATGAAAGTAAAAGAAAGAAGTTGACAAAATGAGAGCAGAAAATGACGCGCTCTGAAATATTTATTCTGTCATAACATTTAGAGAGAAATAATAGAAACGGACAAAATATTTTGCTTGGCAAAAATTAGAACTATATAGGAAAAGTGAAATTGAGCAAAAAAAGTGTTGCCAATGATTTTGTTAATATTGTGATATATGTTATGAGCAGAATAAAAAACTTGTCAGCAAAAAAAAAAATGTAAAGTGAAATTGAGGTGAAAAGTGTTGAAAATGATTTTGTTAATAATGTTCAATATTGTGATATATGTAAAGTGAAATTGGGGGGAAAAGTGCTTAAAATGATTTTGTCGACATAAAATGTAGAGGAAAATAATAGAAAAGGGCAAAACTATTCTGGCTGGCTAAAATTATAAATATATAGGAAAAAGTGATATTGAGGAAAAAAGGTGTTTCCAATGATTTGTTTGCATGGGTTCAATATTGTGATATATTCAAAGTGAACTTAAGGGGTAAAAGGGGTTTTGAATGATTTGTGTTAATAGATTCATACCGTGCTCTATGCAAAGTAAAATGCCACATACTCTGGTAGCTGTGGGTAGGACTGATTGCATTAAGGAACCTGCATGGTCTAATGGTTAAGACGCTAGGCTCAGAATGACAGAAGTGTGGCTTCGAGCCCCGCTATAGATGCGATATTTCTGTTTGTTTGGAAATATATCATCCCCCTCTCATGCCAATAATCCCCTCCCCCCCAAAAAGTGATATTGAGGTGGTGCTGGGGGGAGGGGGGGAGAGACCTGGAGTAAATTACCTGGTCAAAACATTCAAGCAGGTGATGTGTTCATTATATTAGACGGTCCAAACAGATCCAAACTGATCGGATAAATACAATATCAAACTGACTTTGAACCAGATATTAATTTCAATTGTAATTTGGTGGTGAGTTACATGGGCGTGATCTTTGTCTGTATTTATTCCATAGAATATGCACGCAACGGTTTCCCAACTAATTATATATCCCATAATAGTCACACTCCTGGTTTTCATCTCATCAGCCACACACAGAAAATCAAACTGTACACTGTCGTGTAATAGATCAGGTTTATGTATTCACTAACTCATTATCTATCCCATAATAGTCACACTCAAGTTTTTCATTGCAAAAGCCACACACAGAAAATGAAACTGTACACTATCGTGTAATAGATCAGGTTTATGTATTCACTAACTCATTATCTATCCCATAATAGTCACACTCGAGTTTTTCATTGCAAAAGCCACACACAGAAAATGAAAGTGTACACTATCGTGTAATGGATCAGGTTTATGTATTCACTAACTCATTATCTATCCCATAATAGTCACACTCGTGTTTTTCATTGCAACAGCCACACACAGAAAATCAAACTGTACACTATCATGATATAGATCATATTGATGTATTCACTAACTCATTATCTATCCCATAATAGTCACACTCGTGGTTTTCATCGCAGCAACCACACACAGAAAGTCAAACTGTACACTACTGTGTAATAAATAGATCACGGTGATGTATTCACTAACTCAGCATTTATGACATAATAGTCGCGCTTGAGGTATCATTTCATAAAGAAAGAAAGAAAGAAAGAAAGGAAGAAAGAAAGAAATACAAAAAAAGAGAGACATCCAAAAAGAACAGCCAGAGAATTAAACATCCACTGACTTGTGAAGGGTGAGGGGAGAGAAGGAGATGTTTGTGTGGGGAGAGAAGCAAGAACAGGAACACCTACTAAAGAAAGAAAGAAAGAAAGAAAGAAAGAAAGAAAGAAAGCAAGAAAGAAAGAGACGTCTAGAAAGAGCAGCCAGAGAATGAAACAACAACTGACTTGCGAAGGATGAGAGGAGGGAAGGGGGAGAGGTTTGTGTATGTAGAGAAACAAACAGAGGAAGACCGACTAAAGAATGAAAGAAAGAAAGACAGAAAGAAAGAAAGATAATAGAGGTGTCCAGGAAGAGCAGACAGAGAATGATCTGACAAAGTCACAAAGCCGACAAACGCCGACAAAGCTGACAAAGCCGACAAAGCCGACAAAACCGACAAAGCCGACAAAGTAACCACTGACCTGTGCAGGACGGGATGACATGGGTTCCTCTAGGAACAGCCAGATACGGCGCCGCCAGATTTGCCACTGGGACGGGTTGACGATGTCAGCCGAGGTGAACGTGATTCGGGCCATGTTCGGCGACTCAAACGCCTGCTCGATATGCTCAAAGATCTTCTTCTCTTCCTCGAACTCGCGGTAGCGGTTCCAGCAACACGGAGAGATGTCACACTCCTCGATCTTCCAGAACTGCAGCTCCTTCTTGATGGAAGGCCCGCAGAAGTTATGCGGCAAATGCAGTTCGTCGGAACGGTAGAAGTCGAGGATGAAGTTGAAAAGCGAAGGGTTCCGGTCAAAGAACCACTCCTGTGTGACTGGGTTGTAGTTGTGGTCGGACTTCTGGAGGTTAGAGAGGCGAGAGTTGGTGATGCGTTCAAGAGTTTGCTTGGTGGTGACGAAGCGCGCCCCTCCAATGTTGAGGGTGATGAGCTCGCAGAGGTCCACTTCGAGCGGAGGTGCACGTGTGTTAACCGGCGACTGCATCTCGACACGAGGCCCGTTCGATGACGTCAGAGCCTGTAGAAGCTGGTCCGTCGAGTCGGCCATCTCCATCCCTTTGCACTGTTCGGCCATGTTGGTCGGCATGTTCGTCGGCCGAACCGCCGACCTGTGGGTCGGCGACAGCCGCAGGGTGCAGTCGAAGTCCTGAGAGTCCATATCCATGGTGTCTGGTGTTGGTGGGTTTTTTTGTTGGTGGTTTTTTGGTTTTATACGAATGCTTCTTCGTGGCTGGACTTTAATGACAAAGTCAGCAATATTTTAAATATCCAAAACCGGTAAGATACTTTGTGTTATCTTATTACATTTAGTCCTCCTTCCGCTCTAAATCGAAGTGTGACCTTAATTTTATTTTTGTTAGATTATTGCACTTTTTTATTTAAATATATATATATAATATTTATTGTTATTATTATTATCCTTACTCCTCTGCAAGATCTCCTCTTATTTCGTCACGCTTTCTCTAGTTGGTGGACAGGTGATATATGTTGTTATTGGGCGACGCTGTTATCTTCAGATATGTGTACATATATATTATCGAAAATCAATATTCCTTCTTTTGACCTTGAAATACTAGTCTCAAGTGTGGCAGTTGTTGTTGTTATTTGAAGTAGTACTTGACGTTGTTCTTTGGCGATGTTGTTCTCACCACTGACGGATGACCTTCAGATATATGTACATATATATTACTAGTATCAATATTCCTCCTTTTCACCTTGAAACACTAGTCTCAATGACCTTGTTAGTTGTTGTTTGAAGTAGTAGTTGACCTTGTTCTTCTCACGACTGGATGAAGTAGACCTTCGAGCTTGATGAAGTTGACGTTATGTACGGGTGACGCTTGTTACCTATACGTTCAAATACAATCTAATGCAGTCTGTGTTACTTTCGACTTTGGTTTTCTTTTTTTGTTATCTTTCTAAGAATACACATGCCTAACTACTATTACGGAACGGCCGCACCTTTCCCGAGGTGTGAACGCACGGACAGGACGTAGTAGTAACAGCTGTTTCAGATCCATGGGGGGCGAGCAGATAGCAGTTTAGTATCAACAGCTTTCGCCTTCTTCAATCTTACGTTGCCTACCAACAAACTGGCAGTAATGACGTTCTTGGGCGTGACGTCACTTTGGTGAAGGCGTCAGTGTAACGGTAATGACGTCGTCTCCGTCACGTGTGACAGTAAAACACCACACCCCTCTGTGTGGGGGTGAGGTGGTGGCGGCGGGTTGGTTACTTGGTTGTTGTATGTGGTGTGGTGTGGTGTGGTGTGGTATGGGGGGAGGGGGCGGGGCGGCGCGGGGGGGTGGGTGATTGTGAAGGTTGTTAGGATGTATGGATTTAAGGGGGGATGGGGGCTGGGTTCAGAGCCCCATATAGTTCTCATTGATTATTTATTTGCCGATTCGTTTTTCATCTTTTTTTTTGGTTAGGAGAAGGAAGGAGGGAGGGAGCTTTTTTTTTATTCCGGAGGGGAGGTGGGTGGTGGGAATGTGGGGGAGAAGAGACGGGAGGGGGGGTTCTAGGGTGGGTGGGGAGGGGGGTTTTAAGGGTGGGGTTTTCTTTTTGTTTACCCCCCAGGTTTGAGTTACTGAATGCGTTGCAGGTTATTCCTTGGTGGTCAAGTGCAGGCCCGTAGCCTACCGCAGACCCTCACCGCGGGTAGCATCACCTCACTTCCGGTCCAATTCCGGTCCACTTCCGGTCCAATTCCGGTCCACTTCCGGTCCTTACTCGCGCTGCCGGTGGCTCTGTGTCGCGCCACGCTCGCTGCTCCACAGGAGTTCCAGTGGACATTCGCCTGGGGAGGAGGTGGTGGTGGCAGTGAGGGTGTTACCGTTGTTGTTGTTGTTGTTGTTAGCTGTCGGGGGCGGCGCTCCGGGCACGCAGCTCCCCGCTGCCGGCAGGTCCCCTCGAGACGCCATCGTGTGGCCGCGGGAGTTGGCACGGGGGGCGACCAAGGACACAGCGGCGGCGGCGGCGAGCCTTCAACCCTCGGCAGCTGCGTGCCCGGGAGGCGTGCCTCGTCCGCGGGCAGCGCGGCCCCGGGGGCGGCAGCGACGGCGACCGCGACCGCGGCGGTGACGGTGGAGGTGGGGGTCGGGGGGCGGCGCGGCGCTTACCGGCCCGGCGGCGGAGGAAGCGGCGACGGCGACGGTGGTTGTGGTGGCGCGTCTACCGGTCCGGGAGTGGTGGTAGCCGCAGCGGTGAGGGAATGTTTGTATTGGTATCTGTGGTGGTGGGTGTGGTGGTTGGTTTGGTTCTTCCACACACCCACACGCTCACCTACCCACACACACACACTCCGCTCACTCACTCACTCTGCGCACCGGAAGCGCACTTCACATACTCAAACATACACCGCCCCTAGCGGGTAGTATCCGCATTAATCCCACCACACCGGAACTTATCCGTGTATTTAATCGTCTGCTGCTGTGTACCTATCCTCCTCCTCCTCCGAGGGTGGGCGGCGGGGGGGGGGGGCGGGGAGGTAGGGAAATGGGGTGTGCGGGTGGCGTGGGGTGGTGGGTGTTGAGGTAGGGGGATGGAGGGGGGGGGAGGGGTTAGGAAACTGTTCCCCCTTTCTTATGTTTCGTCCCCAGCTCCAGAAATAGGATGAGTTTCTGTGGGGTGCAAGGCGAGGTCCGATTAAGCTACCCCACCCTGGGTTAGGTTCCAGCGGCGGTGGTGGCGGTAGTGGTGGTGGTGGCGGCGGTGGTGGCGGTGGTGGTGGTGGTGCTGTTGGTGGTGGTGAAATGTCTAGCTCCTCGACCAATCCGTGTTCAACCCTGCAGCGCTCGCTAAGCACGGCCCAACTCTTCCTTCTTTTTGTTCTTCTTCTTGATCTTCTTTCTTTTTCTTGTTCTTGTTCTTCTTTTTTTTGTTTTCACTGAATATGTTCCCGCCGCTCGCCACCACCCCCGTCCACCTTTCCTCAAAGTGACGACGCCGTTAACGACGTCGGTAAAGACGACGACCGTGGCGACGCCACCCGCTTTAAAAACGCGTTCAGCGGCTCTACACCCTACAGAGAACACCCCTCCGCAAGGTCATCCAAGCGACTTTCCTCAAGGTCATTCCGCCGATCGAGTGTAGGGGAGGGGGGGGGGTAGGATGGTGGGGGAGTGTATGTGTGTTTTGGGGGGGGGGGGAGGCGGCGGAAGCCAAAGATGAATCAGGTCACTTGTAAAGGGGTGTGTTCAATTTCATATGACACTTCAACAGTACCTGTAGGAGGGGTGTGTGTCCGTACGTAGAACTTGTATGTTCCACACTGTGCGTTGTAAATATATATATATGTATATTTATATATATGTTCATATATACATATGTATGTGTGTTGAGTCTGTAGGAAAGGCTCAAAAGTGACGATGGGTGATCTCTGTCAGGTATAGGCTCTCGGTGGCGGGGTTCCACGGGTCGGGGAGTGAGCGCGCTGTGGTCGGCAGGAGCCTGCCTGCCTGCCCGCCTGCCTGCCCGCCTGCCCGCCTCCTGCTCCTCCTCCTGCTCCTCCTGCCCTCTCGGCGCTATGCAGGCACAATGAGTTGCTGCAGCAGGAACACCTACACTCCACGGTCGACGCCTTCACCCCCTAGCGGCTGCTTCCGCTGCTGCCGCTGCTGCTAGTGCTGGTGGTGCTGGTGGTGCTGGTGGTGCTGGTGGTGCTGCTGCCGCTGGTGGTGCTGGTGATGCTTGTGGTGGTGGTGGGGAGTGGCGCCGCGCCGGGGACCAGTGCTGCCGCCGCTGCAGTCTTGCCGCCCGATCACAGGCACACACCCACACACACACCTCCCTACCCACCCAATGCGGTCCACCGACGGAACAGCCCAAGTCCAGTTGCCCCTTTCCACCTCCGTCCGTCGGTAGGTAGGTAGGTAGGTAAGTAAGTAAGTAGGTAAGTGGGTAGGGACTGTCTCCCTGCCGACCAGCCCTCAGTATGATCTCAGTCGACGCAGCCTCTTACTCCACCTGGTGGAGACTCCAGTAACCAAATCCCGGAGTCAGCCTGACTTTGCAGCAGGCCAGACTTTGCACCAGGCTCTCAATCACTCATACAAAGCGTACCGTACCCACCCTATCCGGGGGTTCTGTGTGTGTGTAAGGGTGTGTGGGTGTGTGGATGGGTGTGTGGGTGTAGTGTGAGGGTATGTGGGTGAGAGTAGATGTGGGGGTGAGGGTGTGTGAGTGTGTGGGTGTGGGTGATGGTGTGTGAGAGTGAGCGTGAGTGTGTTTGGGGTGTGAGTGAGTGTGTCTGTGGGGGGTTGAGTGTGGAGGTGGGTGTGTGAGGGTGAGTGTGTGTGGGAGTGGGGGTGTGAGGGTGAGTGTGTGTGGGAGTGTGAGTGTGTGATGGTGAGTGTGAGTGTGTTGGGGATGTGAGTGAGTGTGTGTGTGGGGTGTGTGGGTGAGTATGAGTGAGTGTGTGGGTGTGTGAGTCTGTGTGGGGATGTGAGTGTGTGAGGGTGAGTGTGAGTGTAGGGGGGGGGGGGGGAGTGTGTGTGTGGGTGAGTGGGTGTGGAGGTGGGTGAAGGCAGAGAAACCCCTTCTGCTATGTCCCTTAAAGTGTCACTATATTCCCGGACCGGGGTTGATGTACATATGCATATATATCTCCCGTCACTACCGGTCTGTGCAACTGCGCATGGGCGAGCTTGGCGATGGTGATGCTGGACGCAGCTCCTTCCGGTTTGCAAGACCGAGTAGCCGACAATAATAGCGCCACTACTACTCAAGTGTGAGCAATGAAGCGGGGGCCGCCAAATAGAATAATTATATATATATATATTATTTGTATATACTACATATTATGCTTAGATATATTTATATTAGTATCTATATATATATTATTTGTATATATATATATAGATAAGAGCCTGAAATGTATCTATTGTCTTTGCAATTATTCCATCATTCGATGAGAACACTTTGAAATGACGTAGGTTCCTTCACTTGTCTGTGGTAGGGGATATGTGTGTTGGGGGAGGGGAGAGGGAGGGGGAGAGCAGGATGCCTGCCCAACCTACTCAACCTTCCCAACCTTCCTAACCTGCCTGCCTGGTGCCACCCTTGCTGCCACCTGGCGATGGGGGAGGGTGGGGAGGGGTAACGTGGTGGGGGTGTACCTGCCGTGATTGTACTGGAGGACAGGGGTCAGGGTCAGGGTGGGTGGGGGAGGGAGGGATGTGTGTGGGTGTGGATGTGGGCGAGTTGGTGGGTGTGGGCGGGTGGGTGGGTGTGAGTGGTGGGTAGGAGTGTGGCTGGGTGGGTGGTTGAGTGGGTGGCTGCCAAGCTGCTAGATGGCTGGTCACGTGGTAGTAGTACTACCGAATGGGTGAAACGCGAAGGTTTCGCGATGCAATGTGGTGATGGTGGAGGTGTGTATGGTAGGGCTGGGGGTGTGGCTGGGGGGGGGGGGGGGCTGTTTGAGGGTGCTGGAACAGGACTAGGAGAGGGCCCCAGGGTCAGAGTCTCAGCCACCTTTCACAAGTCTTACCGGGACTGAATAGAAGTCAGAAGCCACCGGAAGTGACACACTCTTACCGGAAGTGCATAGAAGTGACACAGAAACAGATAACCCGGCAAGGTTATAGAGACTTGTGAGCGCAAGCATTCGCACACATTTAATTATATATATATATATATATATATAGGGAGACAGAAACACTATACATATATGTATATATATATATATATGTATATATATATATGTGTGTGTATATTGGAAGATGGTGGCTGGGCGAGGAGGGTTATTATACCCCCGGCTTTGAAGCACTTCCGGTTTCAAGCGGAAGTGAGACAAATTACCATCAATGTTCAACCCTAGCGGGAATTAACGTGCCGTAGCAAACTGTGAATTGGGCACTGGATTTGAATTGTCAGTCTGAAATTGTCCCTATGACCCGTGCTGCCCTCTGTGGAGGAAAAGGCTGCAACGGTATGTGGCGGATGTATGTGTATATATATATATATATGGCATATATGCAGTATATATATATATATGTAGGTATATATGTATATGTGTAAGTATATATATATATAGTATGTATATGTGTAAGTATATATATAGTATGTATATATATATGTGTAAGTATGTCTATATAGTGTATATATATATATATATATATGTCTGTTAGTATACACCTGTTAGTGTGTATATATATATATAAGTATGTATAAATATATAATCAGTCTGCACTACTCAGGCTGTGCTATTTATAGATGGTTAACGGTGGTGCGTTTCAAGCGTCCATTAATGCGAGTCGTTGTTATAGGTGCTGGAGGGAATGTCCTCCAGTGTTCACAGACAGGCGCGCTGGTGGTGCGGTGCACTGTGGGTATGACTATGAGTGAGTGTGTACATCTGTGTGTGTTAGTGTGTGGGTGGTAGATAGGTGGGTGCTGGGGCGCATTGCAATGGGGTTCACCCTCCTCTCCCTCGCTTCTCTCCTCCTGCTATCCGCAGTCTCCTCCAGTAGCTGTACACCCAGCAACTCGTGCTGCCTCCTGGCGCCGAGCAGGGCCTGGCTGGTTTTCCTCCAGTACCCTATCTTTCCACTCTCCCCCCGTGCACCGCCGCCCGCGCTGCCTGCACCGCCGGTGCCGGTTTTGGGACCACCCAGCACTCAGTGCAGCACAGAAACCCTCAGCCCCACCAGCACCGACCACCCTTCTGCGCCAGTATGTACACACAGGGCACCCCCCGCACGGGCTTCTTTTGGGGGCGGTTGGAAGTGGTGGTGATGCGGGAGGCTAGCAATAGCAATAGCAATAGCAATAGCAATGGCAATAGCAATCGCAATGCCTAATCGATTAATCAGTTAATCAGTCTCCAGGGTTTGATTTGTCCACGGATCCTCCTGTGTGTATTCTGTAGTGCTTCTCCCGGTAGTTTGGCTGGGGTGAATCCGCCCCGCCCTCTCCTCCTGGCGCTCCTTCTTCATGCGGCCCTCCCGCTGGTAGGTGCCCCTACACTACGGATCGCATGGCACCTCTCGTTGCACCGGGTATTCTTCAAAGGGTAGAGCGCGACCGCCTCCCTCCCCCTTAACCACTAAGCCAAACGAGGACCCGATTTCTCTCCCCCTCCCTCTCTCCCTTACCCAGTATTCCTCCAAATCCTGGTCACTGGCCTTCCCAGCTTCCTTCCTTTCTTCCTCCAGTAGGTCTTGCTTTATAGTGTCGCTCCTATACCTGTCCACCAACGTCTTCCCGCAATTTCGCACGGCCCGCGTTCGTGCTTGTTTCTCTCTATGTATCTCTGTGTGTAATCTCTGTGTGTCTCTTTTCTATAAATAGACCGACGCAAACTCTCAGAACGGCTGTCCGACTCTATGACCTCCAGATTGACCTTCTCCACAGTGAGCCCTGGGCCCGGGGTTCCTGCCACCGCGTTCTCCAGGGGGCTTCTAGGGGCTGACACCGGGCCGCCCCGTCCTTCCTCCTGTACCCGCAGTCTGCCAATACGCATGCGCGCAACGGCGTTTCTCCCTTCCAGGGCTTCCTCCGGACCAGCCTAAACCCACCCCACCCCCTTACGCCTACCCACCTACATACACCCACACACACGCCACCCCCTCCACAGTACTGGTACGGAGGCCCCCTACCGGGCCCTTTCGGTACTAGACAGAAAAAAACGCACGTACCCCTACCCTCCCCACCACCCCTCTGCCACGCCCCCCCCCCACACACACACACTCCGTCCGCGCACATTGTATGTAGTACAACTACAATGATACCCCCCCCCCCACCTTACCCTCCCCCCCCACTCCCAACACACACATATATATACATTTCCTCCCTACAAATTGTCCTTACCGATGCAATGACCCACCATGACACCCATATACTACACTTACACCCCTACCCACCCTTCACACCCTCACCAACACACACACACACTCCCACCGCACAAATCTCCTCCACAACTACAATGACCCCTCCACCCTCACACCCTCCCTCACACATACACACCCACTAACCCGTCATACACACCCCCACCCCCACACAACCCCACCCTGGTAACGCACAGCAATGGCGAGCCAACAGTACGACCAAATGTAGGGTGTGACCGCTTACCGGCTGATGCTGCTGCGGTGTTGGTTGTGGTGTGTGGTGGTGTGGTGGTGTGGTGTGTGGTGGAGATGTGGTGTGGTGTGTGGTGGAGGTGTGGTGGAGGTGTGGTGGAGATGTGATGGAGGTGTGGTGGGTGGTATAGTGCGGTGGTGGTGTGGAAGTG
>CM059199.1:57509689-57607563 GCA_030323885.1 Branchipolynoe longqiensis
ATGATGTGGGGTGGTGTAGGATGGTGTCGGGTGGTGTAGGATGGTGTCGGGTGGTGTAGGATAGTGTGCGGTGGCGTAGGATGGTGTGGGATGGTGTGGCTTGGTGTGGCTTGGTGTGGGAAGGTGTGGGGTGGTGTAGGATGGCGTGGGGTGGTGTCGGATGGTGTGGGGTGGTGTAGGATAGTGTGGGGTGGTGTAGGATGGTGTGGGGTGGTCTAGGATGGTGTTGGACGGTGTAGGATGGTGTGGGGTGGTGTAGGATAGTGTGCGGTGGTGTAGGATGGTGTGGGATGGTGTGGCTTGGTGTGGGAAGGTGTGGGGTGGTGTAGGATGGTGTGGGGTTGTGTAGGACGTGTGGGTGGTGTAGGATGGTTTGGGGGCGGTGTGGGTGGTGTGGGGTGGTGGGGAGTGATCTGGGGTGGTGTGGGTGGTGGAATTTATAACCTGGGCCCGTATGTATGAATCGGAGTTAGGCTTAGCCAGTGCTAGGCACTAGCTCTGGGGTAGCTATCCGCGGCTAGGAGGGCCTTGGTTAATTAGGTCAAGCCGTATGCACCAATGTCCAAGCTGGGGCGGATAGCTAACCGTGAAGTTATTTATAGATTTAGGAATTCCCTCGATTCGACAATATGAATAACGCTGCCAATGCGGCAGAAGCATTAATAACGGTTCGATTTTAGTGTTAATTTGATTAAATTTCACTTATTGCATATGTAAATCTGTCAAATATGATCGCATTGAATAGATTTAGCTGTAATATATTGCCGCCGATACGGCGGTGGCAGCCATGTTTAGTTGACGTTCAACAGTATGGATATCGACGTCGATGCAGCGTTGGCGATTTGTTTACTTTACATTCATCGATTCGACAATATGAATAAGGCCGCCAATGCGGTGGCGGCGTTAATATCGGTTCGAATTTAGGGTTAAATTGATCAAATTTCACTTATTGCGTATGCAATTCTGTTAAATATGATAGCATTGAATAGATTGAGACCCACACATGCACACTAACCAGCGTGGCTAGCAGTTAAACCTGACTTGAAATCAGGGTAACTTAGCCTAGGCTACGGTCAGCGGCTAGCGCTGGCACTGGCTCATGCATGCGGATTTTCCAATGTTAGCTGTGTGGTGCCACCCTAGCCGCGGTTAGGTCCCTAGCACCAGCCCATGCATACAGGCCCAGGTGGGGAGTGGTGGGGTGGGGAGAAGTCTGGGGTGGTTGAGGTGATGTGGGGTGGTGGGGGTAATGTGAGGTGATGTGGGTGGTGGGCGGTGGAATAGAATGAGTTTGTGGGGTTGGGATGGGTGGGGGTAAGGTTGTAAGGGTAGTTAAAGCTGGTGGGGGTAAGTGTGGGGTGGTGGGAGTGGTGTGGGGATGCGGGTTGTGGGCTGGTGGGGTCATGTAGGGTGGTGGGTGTAATGTGAGATGTTGTGGGGGTTGTGGGGGTCGGGATGTATCGGGTTAAGGTTGGGTTGTACGGGTGGCGATGGGTGGTAGGGCTAGTTGTAGGTTCGTTTTTGTTGTTTGTTTGTTGTTGTTTTACGTCCTAGCAACATCTAAGGTCATATCAGGACGGGGGTAGGTTCGTGAGAGTGGTGTCTGGTTGTGGTGTGGGGTTGTGGGAGTGGGGTCGGGTTGTGGTGTGGGGTGACGGGATTGTGTGGAGGGTTGAGGGTTACACTGCGCTGTTAGAACTTCGGGGTAGTGTGGTGAGGGTGATGCAAGAAATAGATCACCTATTACACCAACAACTGCATCTCCCTATTGAGGCAACAATGACGTCACAAATGACTGCGATGTGATTCAATTCGGATATAAAATAAACCTGTACACACGAGTAGAGCCGTCAATCATTGCGGAGCTCGCTTAATAATAATAAGCCTACACTGAGACAAAGAACATTTATTCCCATGAATAATAAACATCGAACGCAATTAAAAAAATAGAAGAAAAGAATGCTGTATAAGAATTATGCGAGTATAATAACCTGGAATATCCCTCCTTTACCTCACCACACATTCAGCTCCATGGGTTGAATTTTGTATTTTTTGTTTTTGTTTTTTGTACATTAGTTGTTTAAGCAGGGGAAATGTCAGTCACAGACGATTGGTCTTCCTCATTCCACTGCTCCTTGCCCTATCCTAGTAATGCCACGCATCTGGCTAGGAAGCAACAAGTATCAATTTTTAAGTCATTGGTTTGACTCGACCAGGATTCGAACCCACGATTCCACGATCTACCAACACAGGAGACGGACGCTCTTCCTCATTCGGCCATCCCGTTTGGTTAATTGATGGAGTCTGTCCTAGTCATCTACTGCTTCAGCCTCCCCAACCCCAGCTATGATGGTGGCGCCACCCCCCCCCCTCCCCCTGCACACTGTAACCACCACTCACAACAAAAATTTTAATATAAAATAACATACAAAAGGCCCGTTGCCTTCCAATCGGGCAGGAAGCGGAACCGGGATATGTCCTTCAGTGGTAGTAACAATTCATCGACCATCTAATTAAGACGACACAAACAAAAGTAATAGTAAACACTCTTCCGATATTTGCTTAATATTCGCGGATGCAGATGAAACAAAAACACCTGAAAAAACAATTCACAAACTTGTCCTTATTGGCTCTAAACAATGGCTGTTTGGTTGTTGGAGTTTTACGACCTCGTAATTTCGAAGGTAATATCAGGACGGGTATTGACTTGTGACAGTGCGCACTCATGGTGACTTTATAGCACTCCCCCACTGGGAGACCAGACCACCAGCACCATTACCCGATATCCATCCCACTCAGTCACATTATCCTGACACCGCGCTAACCAGTCCTTTTCGTATCCTAATAATGCTGAGTGCCAGGCCCAGGAAGCGACCAGTATTGATTCTGTGAGTCATTGGTTTGACTCGACCGGGAATTGAACTGCCGACGTTCCGCTCGGGAGGCATGTGCTCTACCGATCCGACCACCGCATCCAGTCTCTAAAGTATGGTCTACATTCTGTGTGCTTTGTGTATGTACTTTCTGTCGGTGGTTTTCTTTTCTGTTGGAGGGATATTTTGTTGTTGTTTTTATAGGGGGTTCTATCGGTGATTTGCTAGCAAAGGCCGTGATTGTACCTGGGGGAACTGTATGACTGAGTTGGAGTGTGGGTGTGTGGGTGTGGGTGTGTGGGTGTGTGGGTGTGTGGGTGTGTGGGTGTGTGGGTGTGTGGGTGTGTGGGTGTGGTGGGTGTGTGGGAGTGTGTGGTGTGTGGGTGTGTGGGTGTGTGGGTGTGTGGGTGTGTGGGTGTGTGGGTGTGTGGGTGGGGTGGGGGTTGTGGTGTGGGTGTTGGGTGTGGGTGTGTGGTGTGTGGTGGGGTGTGGGGTGTGGGTTGGTTGGTGTGGTGGGTGTGTGGTGTGTGTGGTGGTTGTGTGGGTGTGGTGTGGTGTGTGGGTGTGTGGGTGTGTGGGTGTGTGTATCTGGGTGTATATGGGTGTGTGGGTGTGGGTGTAGGTGTGGGTGAGGGTGTGTGTGTCTGTCTCCCGTGTTGGTAGATCGTGCTGGTGGCCTGGTCTCCCAGTGGGGCAGCACTATAAAGTCGCCATTAGTGTGCACTGTCACACGTCGGCACCCATCCTGATATGACCTCAAATGTTGCCAGGACATTAAACTCCAAAAACCAACAAAACGATTTTCTAGATTAGATTAGTGGTGTTGCAGTCAGTGTCAGTGTACTTCAGCGAACACGTGACCCTATCCCAGAAGGCGACGCTGACAAGTGCTGCACTGTGGCTGCGCACCACACAGAAGCCACACCCAGAATGCACTGCGGCGTGGACAATACGAGGGTGTCCCGGGCCGCGTACGGACTGAGCGACGTGCCACACACAACAACAACAATAGCAATAACAATAACAACAACAACAAAGAGAACAAGAAAAAGGCGGAGGGGCAGCCATGAATGGTGTGAATAATTAATGGAGGCCATCTTGACACAATGGCAACCTCCTCCACCACCACCTCCACCTCCTCCTCCTCCTCCACCACCACCTCCACCTCCTCCTCCTCCTCCACCACCACCTCTACCTCCTCCACCACCTCCACCTCCACCACTCCACCACCTCCTCCACCACCCCACCACCTCCTATGCCACCACCTCCATCACCACCACCTCCTAGCCCACCACCTACCCCACCACCTCCTGATCCTACTCCACCCCCACATCCATCACACCACCTCCACCACCACCTCCTCCTCCTTCCAGCCACTCCACCACCTCCCACACACTCACCACCTTCTCCCCTTCCTCCCCCGCCCAGCCATCTCATCCCCCTTCACCCCACCACCTCCACCACCACCTCCTCTCCTCCCCCTCAATTCTCCTTCCTGCCCCTCCTCACGATGACCACCTCCTCATCCTCGACACCACCACCTTCACCACCACCTCTCCACCACCTCTCCACCACCTCCACCACCAACACCTCCTCCACCACGCCCTACCACACCACCTCCACTGCCACATACACCGCCACGTCATGCTCCTCCTCCACTCCATCCTGCCATCTCCACCACCTCCATCACCACCTCCTCATCTACTCCACCACGTCTACCACCACCCTACCACCTCCACCACCTCAAACATCTCCACAGCACCTCCACCCCCCTACCCCCACCACCACCACCTCCACCACCACCACCTCCTCCACCCCACCTCCATCCCGTCATCTGTACCACCTCCATCACCACCTCCTCATCCATTCCACCACCTCTATCACCACCAGCCTGCCACCTCCATCACCTCCACATCACCTCCATCCCGCCATCTCCACCACCTCCTCATCCACTCCACCACCTCTAAAACCACCACCCTACCACCTCCATCACCTCCACCACCTCCACATGACCTCCTCCACGACCTCCTCCACAACCTCCCCCACCCTAACCACCACCAGATCCACCCCCACCACCTCCTCCAACCCACCTCCATCCCGCCATCTCCACCACCTCCATGACCACCTCCTCATCCACTCCTCTACCTCTGCCACCACCACCCTACCACCTCCACCACCTCCACAGCACCTCCACCGCCACCTCCTCCACCAGTTCCCCCACCCTCACCACCACCAACACCACCTCCACCACCACTACTTCCTCCACCCACCACCTCCACCTCCTCCACACCACCACCTCTACCTCCACCTTCTCCACCCCATCACGTCCACCACCTCCACCACCACCTCCTCAACCTCCACCACCACCTCCACCCACCACCACCACTTCTTCCTCCACCATCACTTCCACCACCATCCTCCTCCTCCACCCCAACCTCCTCCATCGCCTCCTCCACCCTACCTCCTCCACCACCCATCCTCCTCCTCCATTATTAGGATATGAAAAGCGATGGTTTGAACAAAAAACAAACATTTCTCGCCGTGAATATGGCCTATGCTGCTGACACGGCGTAAAGCAACCACCAATCAATCAATCAATCAATCAATCCTCCACCCGACCACCTCCTCCACGCCACCCCCTCACCTCCTCCACCACCATCTCCAATACCACCACCATCACCTCACATACCTCACCCCACCACCACCCTCTTCCCCAGAGCGTTCCTTTAAGGGGGCGCCCCCTGGAGGCTTCCAGAAACACTACTCTCCTGGTACCCTTGTACCGGAGGCCTGGCTCCCAAAGAATTTACCGCAAGATTCGCACAGACATCTCACAAATAAAACCCACCCGCTCCATACACCCCACCTAGTGCATGTGGCATGAACTAGCACCTTCCAACACATACACGATGCATCTACCAATGGATAATGGGGCTGTCACACTACAACGCTTCTCCCGGCGACCCGTCAGCGTTGAAAATAAAATTTTAAGCGTCGAGAAACGTTAAAGATTTAGGGGAAATATGTGGAAATTGGACGTTGGCGCAGCGTGTGAGTAGCGCGCCGCCAACGTGTGTCGACGTTTTAGGGGGGAAAAAAAAGAAAAAAAAAAGTTTGGCGCGACGTCTTCATATAACCTTAAATGTTGCTAGGGCATAAAACAAAAACGCCCCAGTTTGCCGCAACGGTTGGGAACGACCCTCCCGCGCGCGCGGCGTCTGCCTACCGTTCCCATAACGTTATTCCGGCGCGTCCAACGCAGCGCGACGCGCGCCTAACGTCCGTACCCATATATTTGCGCGCGCTGCCGGTCGTTGGCTTTTTTTGACATGTTGAAAACACTCAGTGACCAATAACGCGCGCCGACGTTGTCCGCCAACCGTCACCGTCAAGGATAGTGTACCGACGTGTACCGACGCGCGCATAACGCGCCATCAGCGCGTCCTGATGTTTCACTTTTTATCGCCCAAAATCAACACACGTTCACCGGTCGCCGGTGAGAAGCGTCGTAGTGTGACAGCCCCATAAGGCTAAGGACAGGAGTTCATGGCGTGCTTTTCTATTCATTCATAAAGGCACATAACAGTTTGAAACTGACCATATATATATCACAAGATAAACAAAAGCGTCAGCACAGAAAAGATCATCTCCTTCATCCCGAGATTCTCTGACAGGCAGCTACACACATGTCCAACATGCCAGCGCACATTCCAAGCACAAATTGGACTCATCAGTCATTGACGGGTTCGCAACAAATGATGAGTTGCTGTTGTCATCGCCACCGATGGACAACCAAGAGGAAGACGTCTACCAATTAAATACGGTCCACTATTGGAACATGGGGCAAGATAATAAATACACACAACACCAGTCCTTTACAAAACAAACGCGCAAAACCACAGTTTCTGCTCCGAGCCTCGTTTTCGCTGAACTGCTTCTGCGAACTGCTCGTGATGCAGACACCGAGGCAGACGCACTGGCAACATCACAATCATAGAATCTATCTCAGCACCAAAATCAATAGCTTGTGTGTTTTCGCTTTTGCCGGTGTTCTGCACAGTACATGGGGCGGTGCCTGTAAGCGTGCCAATTCACGCGTGAAATGGGATGGGCATATATATATTTTTTTAATCTTAAAAATGTTATTCATCTGAACATATTATTTTGTCAGCGCTGAACCGCTGGTCCTCCAGCCGTTGAGACGATTACATTAGGGTTTGTGCATGGTGATGTGGTGTGGAATGTGCTGTATTGTGTGCAGCACAATTCCAGTCTGAAACACTTTTTTTTGTTTTTTTGTTGGTAAAGTATTTATTGATCTGAATATGACATTTGTCAGCGCCAGAGCGCTGGTCTTCTGGCCATCTTACTATTGGAATTGACATTCTAAATAATCTAAGTTTGGTCAGTGCTGTATTAGTCACAGCACCTATCCTGTAGAATTAAGGGAGTGGCTCCTGCTGTATAATGTACAGCACCAGTCATTGCGGTTCATGCAAAAATGGGGAGCAGTACCGAGTCGAATATGTATACTCGGGGCAACTCAAACAATCGTTGTGGGTTTAATTTTTTCTCTTATAAAACAAGCTAAGTTTATAGTTGACAAGACATTTTGTCTGTCTTATGTAATGTTCAATGTGTTTAAACAGATTGATAGTTGTGTAGGATGTTCGGTGTGTTGATGGTTTGTTCATGATGGTTAAGGGTTTGGCGTTCTCTGTGGCGGAGTGGTTAGAGTGTCTGACTTTTTTCTAGGTCAGACTCCTAATCTGAGGGACAGCGGTTCGATTCCCCGTGCCCCCAGCTCTGCCAATTTGGATTTCCACTGCTGTGTATGACTTACAGCGTCATCAAAGGCCGGTTGCTCTCATACCATGTCTATGTGGTGTGGGAGGTTAAAAATCCCTTGGGTCGGTAAAAGTGTAGGCTCGGGCTTTCTATCGACCAGCAGTGGAATGAGGAAGACCAGTCGTCTATGACTGACATTTCCCCTGCTTAAACAACTAATGGACCAAAAAAAAAGAAGAAAAAAAAAGGGTGCTGGTAGGGGAGGGGGGAGCAGTCCGTGCTGTACCGAGTACAGCATAGGCTCTCAATGAACATGCAGGAAGGAGATGCCTGCACCAAAGCTGTACATTAATGCACAGTGTACATTAATGTAAATTAATGCATAGTGTACATTAATGTACATTAATGCACAGTGTACTTTAATGTACATTAATGCACAGTGTACATTAATGTAAATTAATGCACAGTGTACATTAATGTACATTAATGCACAGTGTACATTAATGTACATTAATGCACAGTGTACATTAATGTAAATTAATGCATAGTGTACATTAATGCACAGTGTACATTAATGTACATTACTGCACAGTGTACATTAATGTACATTAATGTACATTAATGCACAGTGTACATTATGTATATGCATGTTATGTACATTTAGTACATTAATGTACATTAATGTACATTGTACATTAATGTAAATTAATGCACGTTGTACATTAATGTACATTAATACATAGTGTACATTAATGTACATTAATGTACATTGTACATTAATGTAAATTATTGCACATTGTACATTAATGTACATTAATACATAGTGTACATTAATTTACATTAATGTACATTGTACATTAATGTAAATTAATGCACATTGTACATTAATGTACATTAATACATAGTGTACATTAATGTACATTAATGTACATTGTACATTAATGTAAATTAATGCACAGTGTACATTAATGTACATTACTACATAGTGTACATTAATTTACATTAATGCACAGTGTACATTAATGTAAATTAATGCACAGTGTACATTGATGTACATTAACGGCGAAGCTGCATAATCCGATGGAGCATTAAATCTTCAAAACCAAAACAATTGTCTAAATTTGATCATACATACGTAACTTAGATACTAATTTGCCGCGCTCGGACACAAAGACAACGAAGAGTTACTTCAACTTATTTATTCCATGATAATCACTTAGGTTCAACTTCAGGTTATCTTAATCATCATCATAACAAAAGATAAATCATCATCATTCAACAACAGAGAAAAGTAGATGCCACATAGGCGAATGAGGCTGGCTCAAATCTGGTGCCAGGCACAATGTCTTCGGAAGAGCTGGCTTCCTTAATGTCCATGAATTCGGTGTTAGAGTTGTCTGATTGGCTGGTCATCTTGCTGGAGCGAGATCAGGCATAACATAAGTCAAAATCAACAAATCACATGGGGACATCAGCACTTAACCCCTACTAACTGAGTGACATAAAGACTAATTATGAAAAAAGGGTTGGGTGGGTGGGTGGGAAAATCTGACTTGCTTGGTTGGTGCCTCGTGGCGAAGTGACTTCTCAGTGTATAATTAGGTCATATGCGAGGTCACCGAAGGGGTCACATTAGCCTCGCGCGCAAATTAACGATGTTGCCTCGCAACATACGTGTTGCACTTATTAAGCATTTCTGGCCACATAGAAGGTGGATACTGAATCAATTTAACAGAACATGTTACCTGGTTACTGCAAAAGCCTATGGTGTCAGAGTGTTGGTGTGCTTACCAAAACTAATTTGACATGTTTGCTATTCAGATAACTCAAAAGTTAGCCATTTAAAATAAAAGTTATCTCAAATTGAAGTAAGGTAGATGAAAAACACTAAATTTAATATATTCATCCAAGAAAAATAACAGAAGGTTAAAGTCATCTGACTATGCAACGTTAGTTGATTAAGGCAGGGGACATTCGATGGCGGAAAATTGGTCTTCTTTGTTCCACGGCTCCTTGCCCTATATCGTACGTTGTAAAATATTCCAATTTGATGCATTGGTGGGGTAATGCAAATGTTCTATTATTGATCGGGTATACGTGACCAGGTGCATGTATGTGTATATATGGAGGTGCTGGTGGTGCTTGATTGAGAGCTAAATAGACATAGTGGTACTGGCAGGTCTGTGTGTAAGGGACACTCAGGGCCTACCCCCTCCCCCCTCTGCTAGTCAGGATCACCACACTCAGGCTCAAGGTAGGTGATGGCCAAGGGAACCACACAGCTTGGTGGTGGTAGCAGATCACTGGTAGCAGATCACTGGTAACCATGGGGACCAGGAATGCTGGATCCCTATTGGTAGAGCTAAGAATGCTTGTTTCTCATTGGGAGAATGGGATGGGGTGGGGTGATACTCTACACTGAATCCATGTACCAGAGGGCTTAACTCTCTCTCTTCTTTCACACTTTATACTCTTCCTTTCTCTTTGTCCGTATTGATTTCACCATAGCCTGCCTACACAGCAACAGATTCGAGCAGTAGACTTTACACTAGTATCGTAGGGAGGTGTTTTTGGGGGCTTGTTTTTGTTTTCAAACAAAGGGAACAATGTGCCTAGAGTGGGATTCAAACCCACGCACTTGCCATTATGGTCCTATGTAGCATCATAACCATTGGGCTATCTAGGTTATTTGATGCAATCACCCCATGAATGCCCAGATGTCTACACGGGTCCTTTTCCACAGAACATGCTTTCCTGGGAACTGCTCACCGATATATTAGTTCTTGCTCTTGCCATCAGATGGCCGAGTGGTGGTGGACATCTCATATAAGACCTTTTCCACAGAGCATGCTCTCCAGTAAGTTGTCCTCTGATATATTAGTTCTTTTCACTGCCACGAGAGGGCAGAGTGGTTGTGCAAGTCCCCTATACGACCTTTTCCCCAGAGCACGCTGCTTACTAAGCTGCTCTTCAATATATTAGTTCTTGTCATTGCCATCAGAGGGCAGAGAGTAGTGGAAATCCTCTATAATACCTTTTGCACAGAGCACGCTGTTAACTGAGCTACTCTTTGATATATTAGTACTTGTCATTTCCATCAGAGGGCAGAGAGTGGTGGAAATCTCATATAAGACCTTTGCGACAGAACATGCTCCTCAGTAAGATACTCGTCGATATATTAGTTATTATCTCTGCCACCAGAGGGCAGAGTAGTTAGGGAAATCTCGTATGAGACCTTTTCCACAGAAGATGATGTACAGAAAGCTGTGTTGTGATGAATTAGTTCTCACCTCTGCCACCAGAGTGTCGGGATACTGTGGAAAATCTTACGGTTGCATAGTCGGATGGTTTTGAGTTTCTGTCATTTTCTGAGATAAATAGATTAGGTTGATCGTTCTATTCTATTTTACTTTTACTTGACGTAAATTGTGTTTTAAATTACTAACTTTTGAGAGATTTAAAACATAAACATGCAAAGCTCTGACACCATAGGTTTCAACAGTAGTAGGTTCTATTAAATTACCTCCGTATCTCCTTCTATATGGTGACAAATGTTTAATAAGTGCATCAGTGTCTGGACATGTTCTTGCCGGTGTGAAACCTCTATTTTCTCCCCAAGAGAGTGCCGCTGGTAACTTGCAAAAGCCAGCAGCACTTCAACACTTTTGCAGGCAGCTTTTATGAAATGACATCACTCTCATAGCAGAGAGATAAATGGAGAGCGGCAGTCAAGTAATGAAAGCAGTCTTTGTCGCATCGCGACCGAGAGCATGATGATGATGATGATGAGTATCTAAGTGAGATATGTAGAATCAAACCTAGATAATTATTCTGGTTTTGAAAATTTGATGTTTTCATCGGACTATGCAACTTTAACTAGTATTGACATAATACAAGTATAGAGTTCATAATATTATATTCATCTATACCTGGCTACAATATAATTCTTTTTACCAAAACATTAATACTATTTATATTAACTGGACAATGTTTTTAGTATAGTAATAAATCACATGGCACACATATTTATATATACCAGCCAAAATTATATGTTTCAATTTTCAATCAATCTCTAAGCTCTTCTTAGCAGATCACAAAGCTCGAATTTAAAATTTAAATAAATAAATAAATAAATAATATAAAATGGAGTTTCCTACCGGACCTTTCCCCCCCCTATCCATCCCACAACACAGACGTACCCTTTTAATTTACAGCAGTTACACAATTAGGAGATTTATCTCCCATCTTAGACTCCATCTAGGCTGGGCTGATTAGCCATTAATTAGCAATTAATTAGGCATTAATTACCAATTAACTGCTCATTACCTCTTGATCGATTTGCTGACCGTGTCACGTGAGGGTGTATGTGAGTGAGGGGGGAGGGTGAAGGGGGGATGTGGGGATGTGGAGGGATGTGGGGCTGGTGGAGTAGGTCTTGGTGTTAAGCTGTATACTGTAGGCGACCCCTAATCTTAATCCGGTGGTGGGTTGTTGTGGAACCTGATTAGTCCGGTTTGTACACGCCAGCAACATGGGCTGGGGTTCTGGGCCAGCATGTGGAGGAACATGTGGAGGAATACCTGGAGAGGAGGTACCTTGAAGGGCCATATGGAGGGGGGACTTCTTGGAGGGGGTACCTGGAGGGGCGCCTTGAGGAACATCTGGGTGAGTTCCTGAAGGAGCACATGGATGAACACTTAGAGGAACACCTGTGGGGACCTATATGGGGACCTGTAGGGACATATAGGGGATCTCTATGGGACCTATGGGGGGCATATAGGGACCTATAAGTGGATCTACAGGGGGATCTATAGGAGGACCTATGGGGGATCTATAGGGGGGCCGTGGGACCTATGGGGGACCTATATGAGGACCTAAATGGGGACATATGGGGGACGTATGGGGGGAGCTATAGGATGACCTATAGGGGATCGATAGGGGATCGATAGGGGACCTATATGGGATCTATAAGGGACCTAGAGGGGACATATAGGGGGACATATAGGGGGGCCTTTTGGGGATCTCTGGGGGACCTAGGGGGGACATATAGGGGGACCTATAGGGGGACCTTTAGGGGATCTATAGGGGGACCTGGAGGGGCACATGTAGGGGGTGCTTGGAGGGGCAACATTGAGGAACACATGGATCAACACCTGGAGGAACACCTGTTACTGCTGAGTTTTGGCATGCATGCCAAAATTAATTTGATATGGTCCCACTTCAAATATGTCAAACGTTAGCCCTTTAAAATAAATGTTACTTTAAACCAAAGTCAGTTAGATTATAACAATCAAATTCAATATGTTTATCGCAGACAAATGACAGAAACTCAAAACCGTCGGACTATGCAACTTAAATAGAAACAGCTTTTATAACTGTGTAGGTAATGGTCGGCTTGAATCACCCTGACACCTGAGGACGATGGATCAGTAGGGCCGAATGACAATACTTGCCACTACTTGTCTCTGCAAATCGCCAGCCAGTTCAATATAACTCCCAGAGTGTGGTATGTTTCCTGATATATGTATAAAGCCAGGCTAAGTGAACAGAAGAGGGCGAGCCGGGAGGTTGGTGAACAGCCTAATTTATTCGATAAGGCTCTTGGCCGAGCAATAAACGCCCTATCTATACAAAGCTTAAAAGTAAAAATAGATGTGTAGAGGGTGAGGTAGGCAGCTAAAGTATGGTCAATGGTAGGTGGGGGGAGGGGGCCGCAGCAACGCAGCATACAGGCCCGCAGAAAATATATAGCATGCACAAGAAACAGTCATAACAAAATTGTAGAATAATAAATAATCATTATTATAAAATACCTTCACCCGCCAATATATATTTATATAATAGATTATATCACACATATATGTCATGGGAATGTGAGGAAAAGGTGAACCACTGTGTCAAGAGCAGGATTCGAACCCACGCTTCTTGCGAATCCTGTTATAAGCGCAATATTTCCCATTTCCATCACCCCCCCCCCCCTAGCTAGATTATCAATAATACACGCATTAGTTTCATCAGAAGAAGAAAACCTGCATGACTCCTCACAGTGCAGTATGCCATCCACTGCTTGCGATCCATAATTTAGTATCCTGCATTGTGCCACCTGAAAACACATTAGCAATGCACATTTCAGTAGAGCACTGTGCCAAGAGCAATTAACTGGAAGGACAGCGGGCCATAGGTAACTCCTTTGACTTAAAGTGCAGACACCCACATTGTTTACCCTAGTTCTCGGCAGTGCTGCTAGGAGGCCTGGATATATATATACATATAAAAAGTCAGCGGTAAAGTGAGAGAATGCAGGGGAGCTGAAGCGTGGGCGGGTAGGTGGCGTCACGGCCCAGGTCATGAGGAACGAGTAGATGAGCTGATGAGTAGGTGACCCTCCCTCTCCCATGCCTCCCCCTCCCCTCCTTCTCCTCCCCTCCCCTTTCATCTCCCCCCTTCCACTCCCCCGCCTACTCATCCCCCCCACTCCCTCCCTAGAGCAGCTCGCCTCAATCCAGGTCACGCTGGCCCGTCACGGTTGAGTGATTCAGCCCGTGCGCCGGCCCCTGTTTTGTGAGATAATTGATCGGTGTGTTTGTTGCGTGTGTGTTTGCATTGGGCAGGCAGTGTGTGTGTGTGAGGGTGGGTGTGTGTGGGGTGGTGCAGTGGGGAGGATGGGGCGGTGCATCGCCACCTGCATGACAACAGATCAGAATCGGACTCACAACAAAAAGCAGAGAACAAAAAGGCAACAGTAACAACAACATAAAAGAACATGACAATAACTACTCGCGCCATGTAGATGTGCGGGTTTTGTTGTTGTTAAGATAAAGGGTGGGGCGTTTGGGTGGGGGTGGGTCGGGGGGGGGGGTGAAGGCGGTGTGGGGGAGGTTTGTGGGTAGGTTGGTGAGGACAGAAGTAGTAATATGCTAGTCCTTAGTTAATGTACTGTTTCCTATGGGGCGGGAGTTTTGTGAATGGCAGCCAATGAGCGTCCAGTATTTCTGTCACGTGACCGTCCAGGGTAGGTCTGCGGGTGGGAGGGCGTTTTCTCTCAGCCAATAGGAAGGCCGCATTTCGTTAATTTATGCAAAGTTATGTATCGAGGTCACGCCTACACCCAAATAAGGATAGTTGAAATTAGGTCAAGTATGGGGGTGACCTAGTTTGTATGTGTATGAGTGCCATTCTGCGCTTAATGCTTGCGTCTATGGGGTATGGTACCTATGCAGTTTGCGCACTATGAGGAAAGTAGATAAAGAGTGAAAGGTAGGAGAGTGAGACTCTCTCATTTATTACTTTTAAAGTTTCCAGAACAAGATGGTGGTGATCACATGATCCAATCTTCCATTCCGTAACAAGCATTCCTCTATCCGCCAAGGCATTGTTAGGTCTGTATCTGTGGCAGGGATCCATAAATAACTCTTGAGGGGAGGGGGTATGTGAGGCAACTTCCCAAATACTGTCCCACCTAAGAAGTGACACTACTTCAGGTCAAGAAGTGAACCTCTCTCTCTACACTATATTAATACAATTTCTATCCTTTATGAGTAGTAGATCACCAACTTCACATATATACATTATATGCCTTTCGTTTTATATACTATTGTCGTGGGGGTGATGAAAATGGGAAATACTGCGCCTAGAGCGGGACTCGAACCCACATCTCTTTGCATTCCGGGCCAGTGTGCTAACCATTACACCACCTAGGCTCCCTGATATCAATACACTCCCCACGCCTACCTGTCTATGTGGTTACTTGCCTGAGAGGTCAGTGCAGACCACTACACTCGTCCCCCTGGAATTGTAAGTCTTGTAATGCTTACAATTACATACATACAGGCAATGCACTAACACATACATACACAGGGTAGGTTCAACAACCATACAGCGCAAAGCTTGTACAGGATCCTGATCACGGCAACCAGTGTCGTGGGGGTGATGAAAATGGGAAATACTGCGCCTAGAGCGGGACTCGAACCCACATCTCTTTGCATTCCGGGCCAGTGTGCTAACCATTACACCACCTAGGCTCCCTGATATCAATACACTCCCCACGCCTACCTGTCTATGTGGTTACTTGCCTGAGAGGTCAGTGCAGACCACTACACTATTTACCATTTTATAGACAAGTTGCAATTTATTATAGCAGAGTTCATATCTCATATATCGGACAATTTTACACCACGATGGCCAGGTGGTGCCCAGAGCTGGGTGGGAGGGGGGGGGGGGGCTGAGTCCTTAAAGCAGCCAATGGTGAACTATGTTAGGGAGAGATCATGCGGGAGAGGAGTGACTGGTGTGCATGAGTGTAATAGCCAATAAGGAGGTCTATAACATCCACTGTTGTATGTATCTGAAAACAATATATAAGTGAATAAAACTAAGCAATCAGACTCTTATCTATCTACACGTCTGCTGGTACAGAACTCGGATAGCTTGTTGTGTTGTGTGTCATATCTACTATGGGGTAAGCTCTAGCATGTAATTTATCTAATACAGATATGAAAAGGGGAACTTTGAATCGTACGTCTTATGCAGGATATTGCACCTTATGCAGGATATTACGCCTTATGCAGGATATTAGGGCAGTTTAGCCTTATTGAGCAGTACAGCTACTAACATGAGTGAACATACTGAACGTAACCATAACCTACGTATACCGCCTAACGGGATCGGCCATCAACAGCATTTACACACCCGCATATATAGAATGCGGGGACCCGCAAATACAGGATTTCATACACTGGTTGAAGCCAGCCCCGTTATTGACACCCATTGAATTGATAGTGATCACTTCCTAGCACAGCGCTCGGCAAGGACTGGTTAACAGAGTGTCAGGATAATGTGACTGAGTAGGATATCGGGTATTGGCATCTCCCAGTGGAGCAGCATCACAAAGTCGCCATGAGTGGGCCGTGAATGTTGCTAGGCCGTAAGACCCCCAGCTACCAAACCACCCAGGTTAGTCAGAACATGCGGGTCTACACACACAGTGTGAACTCACTTCACCTACAGCGGGTAACAAGAACTCCCACCCCCCCTGCCACCCCCACCCCAACCCCCGCCCCCGCCACTCCCACTCCACCCATAACCGCCCCTTCCCCTCCCCTCCCTATAGACGTGATCCATGTGCACGTACAGAAATAATAGCCGTGTTTATGACTATGTTTATAGCTATATCCATGGTGATTATCGACTTTACGACTGCTAGTGTGTGTGGGGGGAGGGAGAATTGCAGGTGGGCTTTAAAGTTTAAGCATATTAAACAATTTGTTTATTTGTTTATTACTGACCCTACTATCTCGACCAGTCTAACTCTGAGTTTATGTTTGCTATCCTTCTCCTGTTGGAGGTTGGCTGTTGGAGTTTTGGGTCCTGGCAACATCTAAGGACATATCAGGACGGGTACCGTCTTGTGATAGTGCACACTCATGGCAAATTTATAGTGCTGCCCCACTTGGAAATCAGGCCAACATCACCATGACTCAATATCTGATTCAGTCACATTATCCTGACACTGAGCCAACCAGTCCTTTCCTTATCATATTAATAGCGAGCGCCAGGCGAGGAAGCGATAAGTATCAATTTGATAAGTCATTGGTTTGACTCGACCGGAACCAAACTTCCGACCTTCCGCACGCGAGTCCTGCGCTCTACCGATTCAGCCACTGCACCGGGGGCCCTGTTCGAGTATGCTTGTTTGTTGTTGTTTTACGTCCTAACAACATCTAAGGTCAACCTGTTGCAGGAAGAAATGAACAAGTTGGAGATGTGTCTTAATGAAATGATTCTGATAGCTGTTGTGGAGGAGGGAGTTGCCGTCAACTAGGAATAACATGCCAAGACTGGGACTCGAACCCACACTTTTGCCATTTCGATGCGAGCACCATAACAATTAGTGTACCTAGGTTCCCTGATGGACACAATCAATCTAGTCATACCTAGTTAAAGATTCACCCGGTAGTTGTAGTACACGGGTGAAAGACAACGTAGTCTAAATACGGGCGAAAATAGCGTTAGTATGGAACAAGAAGTAGAATGCCTGCCTCCAGTGTCAAATGGTTACTTATATCGGCACAGACTTGGTGAAATAGGAGAGAATGCAAAAAGACAAGATGGTGGCCGCAGAATGCGGTTGATTTCACTTTTAATTTGCATTAAACTAGATATTATATTATATTTTTTAACTCAAGGGTAGCGGGCTATCAATAAGACATATGTACAGAATAATTGTTGCTTCTTAGATTGTGAAATTAGGCTCTCAATTCATTAGCCCGCTTTTTCGACTGTTCATATATAAGGCTGGTTTTCACCCGTGTACTGCGAGTACCGGGTGAATCCTTTATCTAAGTCATACCTACCTCTCTATGCGGCTCTTTGCTGGTAAGGTTTGCGCAGATTATGACACTGGTTTCCCTGGAATAGTAGACGGCTTTTAAATAGTTTGCATCCACAAGTCATTTACTACTTACAATTACATGCATTCAGGCAATGCGCTTATATATATATATACATACACAGGGTAGGTTTGTCAACCATGTAATGCATAGTGTGTACATGCTGCTGGTCACAGCACCAGTGTTAAGATAAGTGTTTCAACTGAAGGAGAACCCCATAACGGGAGCTCGAACCCACATCTGTGCCATTCTAGAGTGAGCGCATTATCCATTAGGCTTACTGGCCTCCCTGATGTAATGAACCTACCATCACCTACCTGTGCATGTGGATCGTTGCCTGCGAGGTGAGTGCAGACTACTACAATAGTTTAAATATTTGATAAGTTTGTACATAAACTTCGATCTACGTGGAAGTCTTATTGTAATACGTTTACCACAGAGCATACTGTATAATGAGCTAGTACACAGCTTTAGCTATTGCCACTGGCATCAGAAGGCGGCTTGGTGGTGGAAATCGTCTATAAGACCTTTCCCACACTGCATGCTACACAATAAGCTGGTACCCACAGGTTCAACTCTTGTCTCTGACATCAGAGGGCGGGTTCCACCCATGCTGTGGAAATCCTCTATGCAACCTGTTCCACAGTGTAGGCTGCTCAGTAAGCTGCTATCCACAGGACTAGTTCTTGCCATTGCCGTAAGAGGGCGGGTTGCTGGTGTAAATCCTCTATACTACTAAGTGGTGGGTGCAGCTTTCTTCGCGGTACAAAGTGTTCTATGTGGAAAGTGGGTCCTCAACTTGACGCAAACATACTGTGTAGTAAGTAAGTAGTAGCACAATATGTCTTCCATAGCCACCGTACGACAGCTAGTAATAATATAGACAGACTACACTTTGAGCGATAATACAGCACACACGGTACAAAGAAAGCCAGGCTTTCCTTGGACATTTCTTTCATTGTTCATTTAGATGTCACTTAAGCTAATCAGCTCAGATGGCAGACGACATTAGTTTTAATTCCGCGCAGACGACAATTTGAGCCTCGTATAGTGGAAGTGTGCCTCGTCCTCAAAGCGCGCGCTTCGGCTGGTACCGGCTGGTACCGGCTGGTACCGGCTGGTACCGGCTGGTACCGGCTGGTACCGGCTGGTACCGGGCGTGTTCACGCTGCCCGGAGACAATAGCAGGAGGGGCTGCTATCCTCACTGAGCATGCGCCGACCTGCCCACTGGAGCGGAACGGCCATGAATTAATGATTACTACACTACCACCTTCCCCCCCCCCCCTCTCCTCTCCCATCCCTCCTCTCCTACCACTCCACCCTCCCGTCCCCAACTCCTCTTCCCCTCTCACAAACCCCTTCCCCCCTCCCCCTCCCCCTACCGCCCGGCCTCTCCTACCCCCTACCCCCTCCCCGTCCTCTCCCCGTCCCCCTTCCCCCTACACCCCCATGTCCCCCCCCCTCCCCCACCCGGTACCCACTTCCCGTCCCCTCTCACAAAGCCCCTACTCCCATTGCCTTCTCCCTTCTCCCCTCCAGCCTCATACCCCTTCCCCCTTCCCCTCCCCGCCCCTTCCCTCCCTCCCATCTCCCCCTCCACCTCACCACCCCTACCACCCCGCGTACCCCCTACTTTCCCCTACCTCGCCTCCCCCTCACTCCCCATCCCATCTCATATCCTACCCCCCCTCACGTCTCCCACACCTGCCCCTTCCCTCCCCTCCCCACTCCTCCTCCATTACTCCTCCACCTCCATTCTCCCTACCCCCCCTCCATACCCTCCCACATCCCCATATCCCCTACACCCTCCCCTATCCTCCTACCTCCTCCCCTCTCTCCACTCACCCATCCCGCTCTCCCATCTCCTCCCATCTCCCCCCACCTCTACCCCTCTCCTACCCATTGCCCCCCCCTCCCCTCCTCCCTCCCCCCTCCCCGTACCTCTCCCCGGGCACCCGGTCCCCCTCTTTCCATCGGTATTATCAATTAATCCGTGCACAACGCTGTGTGCCCCCCCCCCCCCCCCTGACCCCCCTTACTCCCCACGATCGATACGCCACCTGGCGGCAGTTGGTGCCAACAGTTCCGGGGCGGTTGTGGCCCGAAGCTGCGCAATGGAAGGTAGTGTGTATTAGTGGCCTTCTTACTGATCGTATTAACCATTGGAACCTGGCCACAATGGCCCAGTAGGTACGGCGCTCGATACAGGCCCGGAAGGTCGCGTGTCCCATCTGAACCCCGGGGGCTGAGACAAGCATGAGGTTTCTGAGTTGTTGACACATAAATACCAATGGAAGTGGATGTGATACTATATGTAATATAATATGTAATGTAATATATACTATACGATAATATATGATATATATATAATATATGATACGTGATATAAGATATATAATATGTAATAGATACTACATATATATATAATATGTACAATATAGTACCCAATATATAATATAAATATATAAAATATAAAATATAATATATAAAATATAATATATAATATATGATGTATAAGCATTATCTGAGTATAAAGGCACGGAAGGGAATTACATGCTTATTTGCTCCTTGTATTACTATTGGGTGCCTTACTCGATGTATGGTCCCTCCCTCACGTGACTGGTGGCGCCGCCACCGGCCTCCACTGTGTCATTCGCGCCTGTATATATAATATATAATATGAAATATACAATATTATATATAATATATACTAGGGTGGGGATGGTGGGTGTGGGTGTGGGAGGGCGTGGTTGGGGGTGGTGGGTGTGGGTTTGGGAGGGAGTGGGTGGGTGTAGGGGTGTGGGTGTGGGAGGGAGGGGCTGAAGGGGGTGGAGGGTTCACTGAGTCCTAATTAGCCCTGATTGCTCGCTTTCTCTTCATTCAATTTGGTTAATTCATGCAGGCTTTGTGAATTATTGGGTGGAAGCTCAAATAGAGAGGTTAGGTAGTCGGTCACACGCAACGACGACTATTAAGTAGAGTAAGACTCCAGTGTAAGGACAAGAATAAACGAAGACATATAAGGCAGAATAAGACATTGCACTCAGTGATGAAATGAACATATTGCTAACGAAAATTGAAGTTTGATTTACTTTTTACAATCAGTTACTCCGATTTATTCTTTGTTGCAAAGCAGAATTTGATGCCATTTTGTCTGAATCACAAGATATGGATGACAGATTAAATGTTACGATTATTGTGATATAATAACCATAATATGGGTAAGCAATGCTTAGGACCGACCCCCCAATCTAACTACAGCAAAGTATTTTATGACTGCTTGTGCATTTTTTTAGTCCACTCGCGGTGTTCGATTTGAAATTCTAGTAATTTGGGTGATCCGATTCGCGGTCGTGATAATCGAATACGGCCGTCGTTTCCGCGGAATAAACTATTAATATTGCATTTGTGCATCCATGTTTATGCCAAATTATTCTTTATTTCTATTAATTTCGAATATAATCAAGGTTTGCACTGCACGTATCGCTAAATTCAATGGCAGTGGGCATTTGTTTTACTCTCGACTATATTATTAACCAATCGCTGTCGTCCACCCTGCTTGCTGCGTACCGAAGTTCGATGAGCGATTTCCATTTCCATTTGCTGGATTTGGATTATTCTGCTCTTCAATACAAGTTTACAAATGGCGGCGCCCATACAGGGCTATTTCCGTTTGCTGGATTTTGGTGATTTCACTCCCACCTCTATGAATACAGGTATTGTTTATCCATATATGTACACGTGTTAGTCCTTGGAGGTAGCAGGTTTCTGGCTGTTAACGCTTTAAGTATTTCAGGCCACAGTCTGTTGTTGTGTTTTGTTGTTTTATGTCCGAGCAACATATAAGGTCATATCAGGACACGTACCGACTTGTGACAGTGCACACTCATGGCAAATTTATAGCACTACCCCCTTGGGAGACCAGGCTGCCAGCACCATGACCTGATATCCCACTCAGTCACATTATGCTGACACTGAGCCAATCACTCAGTCCTTGTCCTATCCTAATAATGCAGAGCGCCTGGCTAGGAAGCGATAAGTATTAATTTTAAAGCCATTGGTTTGATTCGACCAGGGTTCGAACCCATGAACTCATGGGTTCGGGTCCCCCAATCTCCCAAAACTGGTGTCAGACCGCAGTCAATTTACAAAACTTCAGCGATGCAGAATATGAGTCAAACAGGGCTCAGCGCATGTGTGAGAATCATATGTTACCTCATGCATCACCACAGTGTTATCTGTGGCAGAGTGGTTAGAGTGTCTCACTTTTTTCTAGGTCAGTCTCCTAATCTAAAGGTTGGTGGTTCGATTCCCTGTGCCCCCACCTCTGCCAATTTGGATTTCACCACTGTGTATAACTTACAGCATCATCAAAGGCCGGTTGCTCTCATACCATGTCTATGGGGTGTGCGAAGTTAAAAATCCCTTGGGTCGGTAAAAGTGTAGGCTTGGGCTTTCTATCGACAAACTGTCCAATGGTGAAAACAAGTCTATTCAGACTTATCCATGATAAGCAGTATAAATCTTCAAGAAAAAAGAAAAAAAGATCTTACGCATAGACAACCCAATGCGGTATATAATTGGATGAGATATTCTCTGGCTGGACCCCTGAAAGGTTGCTCGGTTTATTACGGCCCACCAGCGAGCCGCCCAATGGAAGGTAACCATACCAAAAGCAGCCAGATAGCACACCACACAGCTACGTACAAGCCTATGATATGTAAATAGGAGTAGGCTAGTCTAGAAATAAGAGTAGAAAAAATAAAGCACATATATGCCAAGAAAATCCAAAAAAATTGACATAGACTACTAACCAGACCAACCAACTATCTATCTGCTACTGAAATACAGGCAATCAAATACCTTATCAGCAGCTACTGTGTGATAAGACAACACCAACACTACAGCTGGCCAGCATTGAAAACAAGCCTGAATACCCAGGCTTATATGCTATGGACAGTATAAATACAGCCACAATAAAAAAATAAATAAATAAAAGAAAGTTGCAAAGTCCCATGGTCATTTTCCGAGATAAATATATTAGGTTGATCGCTATATTCTACCCTGCTTTAATTTGAAGTTACTTTGATTTAAAATAGCTAACTTTTGAGATATTGGACGTGCAGAGGTTTGACGAATGTGGGACAATGCTTACAAACAGAGAAAGAATGAATGTAGTAGATAGCCTCACAACAATGGAAAGTGATAACAAGAAGGGGAGTCACAAGACTATTACTGTCTAGCGGTGAAAACAAGTCATTAGACTTTACCGTTATGGGCGGCATAAATACACCCATCACAAAAAAAAAAAGGAAGAAAATGTACACAATTGATTTTGGCAAGCGTACAATAACTCTGAAACCATAGGCTTCTATGGTAAGATGTTCTATTAAATTGGCTCGGTATTCAGTTCTATTTGGCGACAAATGTTTGATAAGTGCACCAGTATTTAAGTTATGTATGTAGAATCAAATCTAGAGCGCTGTTTTGGTTTTGGAAAGTTGATGTTTTCATCGGGCTATGCAGCTTAAAGTAACAGATAACATCTGGTCAACTGGAGAGATTAGTTAGTGAACGCGAGCACATGGGCACCCCGGAGAATGTTTCAATGATTTTTTTTTTAAATGATTTAATTTGTACTCTGTCGAGACCCTCACAGGGTATATGAGAGCCAAAATATAACATCATTTAATGTAAATCAAATAATGACTCAAAATAGAATGTCCATGCCAGTAATGTTCAATAATTTGCTTGACAAATATACATATCAATATCATTCATATCATCACTAAACAAAATAAAAAAATGTTGTAAGGCTGCTTCCAACTCGTACCAGTACATATTTTAAAACACTAACTATTAGTAACCACTATTTAGGCTACTCAGGTGCAGAAGTACAACAAACATGCGTATGTGTTTATAAGCGTCAGAAACCAGACACCTGTTTAAAGTTAAATGTAGTTTCACAAAATAGAAACATCACAGTAGTTGATAATAGTACATCCACAATAGTGTCGGAGTTTTACATCCTGGCAACATCTAAGGTCATATCAGGATGGGTACCACCTTGTGACAGTGCGCACTCATGGCGGCTTAATAGTGCTGCCCACTGGGAAATCAGGCCGCCCATACCATGACCCGATATTCCACTCAGTCACATTATCCTGACACTGAGCTAACCAGTCCTGGCCCCATCCTAATAATGCCAAGCGCTATGCTAGGAAGTGACAAGTATCAATGGTATAACTATAAGTCATTGGTTTGACTCGACCATAAATCAAACTTCCAACCTTCCGCACCGGACGCCTGCGCTCTACTCATTCAGTCAGCGCGTCCGGTCTGTCATAAAGGTTGGCACCGTTGAAGAAGCTGATTCCATTGTGTGTCTGAGCACCTATCTCACAGAGCGAATTCAATAAGCAGATAAAACACCAGTTTGTATCCAGTAACAATGTTAACAAAGATTTATCATCAGCCATCGATCAGCACATACTGAGATAGACAGGGTACAAGCGAGTCAGTGCATGGAGGAGGCATGTTCAGTGTTGTGGACGGCCTTCACGGTGGGAGGAGGAGAGTGAGGAGGGAGAGAGGGGAGGGGAGAATGGGGGGGATGGAAGGGAGAAGGGGGAAGGGGGGGGAAAAACGGGAACGGGAGGGGGAATGGGAGGGAGGGGTAGGGGGGTGTACTGGTATTGGTCTTGGTGCAATGAGGGAGTCGAGGGGAGTCGAGATGGAGCAGAGAGTGGATGGAGGGGAGAGGAGGGGAGAAGGGAGGCGAGGAAGGGAGAGGGAGGGAGGGGAGAGGAGGGGGGAGAAGGGAGGCGGGAAGGGGAGAGGAGGGAGGGGACAGGAGGGGAGAGGGAGGCGAGGGAGGGGAGAGGAGGGAGGGGAGAGGAGGGGGAGAAGGGAGGCGAGGAAGGGGAAAGGAGGGAGGGGAGAGGAGGGGGAGAAGGGAGGCGAGGGAGGGGAGAGGAAGGAGGGGAGAGGAGGGGGAGAGGAGGGGGGAGGGAATGGAGGGAGATGTACTGTTGGTGGTGCTGGTGAGGTGAGGAAGGGAGCTAAAGAGGAGAGGTAGCATGGAGATGAGGGAGGGGAGAGTAGGGGAGGGGCAGGGATGTAGGAGGGGTTACTGGTGGTACTGGTGCTGATACTGCTAGTGCTGGGTAGTGCAGGCATTGATTTGCATATGTGACTCAATATATATATATTTGCATGTGTAGAAAAAATCCTCCGGTGCGACTGACACTGGTCTACATCCGGTGGAGGCGAGCGAGCCGCAGGTTGAGGAAGCGGTAAGTGTTGGGTCTTATGGAGTATAACAATAACAATAATTCTCTTGCGTAGTTTTATGCTCGCACTATGCATTATCCATCATATATATATATATATATATATATATATATATATATATATATGTACACATGCATGCACTAATACTAATAGGAAGTTGGAGGGGTAGTGTGAGTGGGGAGTGAAGGAGTGAAGCAGTGAGTGTGGAGGAGGTTGGAGGGGTAGTGTGAGTGGGGAGTGAGGGAGTGAAGCAGTGAGTGTGGAGGAGGTTGGTGGGGTAGTGTGTGAGTGTGGGGCGTGAGGGAGTGAAGCAGTGAGTGTGGAGGAGGTTGGAGGGGTAGAGTGTGTGTGTGAGGAATGAGGGAGTGAAGCAGTGAGTGTGGAGGAGGTTGGAGGGGTAGAGTGTGAGTGTGGGGAGTGAGGGAGTGAAGCAGTGAGTGTGGAGGTGGTTGGAGGGGTAGTGTGTGAGTGTGGGAGTGAGGGAGTGAAGCATAGTGTGGAGGAGGTTGGAGGGTAGTGTGTGTGTGTGGGGAGTGAGGGAGTGAAGCAGTAGTGTGGAGGAGTTGGAGGGTAGTGTGTGTGGTGGGAGTGAGGAGTGAAGCAGTGAGGGTGGAGGAGGTTGGAGGGGTAGTGTGTGAGTGTGGGGAGTGAGGAGTGAAGCAGTGAGTGTGGAGGAGTTGGAGGGGTAGTGTGTGAGTGTGGGGAGTGATGGAGTGAAGCAGTGAGTGTGGAGGAGGTTGGAGGGGTAGTGTGTGTGTGGTGGAGTGAAGTGAAGCAGTGGTGTGGAGGAGGTTGGAGGGGAGGTGGTGGGGGAGTGAGGGAGTGAAGCAGTGAGTGTGGAGGAGGTTGGAGGGGTATGTGTGGGTTGTGTGGAGTGAGGGAGTGAAGCAGTGAGTGTGGAGGAGGTTGGAGGGGTAGTGTGTGAGTGTGGAGTGTGAGGGAGTGAAGCATGAGTGTGAGGAGGTTGGAGGGGTAGTGTGGTGTGGGAGTGAGGGAGTGAAGCAGTGAGTGTGGAGGAGGTTGGAGGGGTAGTGTGTGTGGGGAGTGAGGGAGTGAAGCAGTGAGTGTGGAGGAGGTTGGAGGGGTAGTGTGTGTGTGTGGGGAGTGAGGGAGTGAAGCAGTGAGTGTGGAGGAGTGTAGGGGTATGGTGTGGGGGAGTGAGGAGTGAAGCAGTGAGTGTGGGGAGTTGGAGGGTAGTGTGGTGGGGAGTGAGGGAGTGAAGCAGTGAGTGTGGAGGAGGTTGGAGGGGTAGTGTGAGTGTGGGGGAGTGAGGGAGTGAAGCAGTGAGTGTGGAGGAGGTTGGAGGGGTAGTGTGTGAGTGTGGGGAGTGAGGGAGTGAAGCAGTGAGTGTGGAGGAGGTTGGAGGGGTAGTGTTGTGTGTGGGAGTGAGGGAGTGAAGCAGTGAGAATGTGGTGGGAGGGGTGGGTGTGTGTGTGGGGAGTGAGGAGTGAAGCAGTGAGTGTGGAGGAGGTTGAGTGGTAGTGTGTGTGTGTGGAGTGAGGGAGTGAAGCATGAGTGTGGAGGAGGTTGGAGGGGTAGTGTGTGTGTGGGGAGTGAGGAGTGAAGCGTGAGTGTGGAGGAGGTTGAGGGGTAGTGTGTGTGTGGGGAGTGAGGGAGTGAAGCAGTGAGTGTGGAGGAGGTTGGAGGGGTAGTGTGTGAGTGTGGGGAGTGAGGGAGTGAAGCAGTGAGTGTGGTGGAGGTTGGAGGGGTAGTGTGTGTGTGTGGTGAGTGAGGGAGTGAAGCAGTGAGTGTGGAGGAGGTTGGAGGGGTAGTGTGTGAGTGGGGAGTGAGGGAGTGAAACAGTGAGTGTGGAGGAGGTTGGAGGGGTAGAGTGTGAGTGTGGGGAGTGAGGGAGTGAAGCAGTGAGAGTGGAGGAGGTTGGAGGGGTAGTGTGTGGTGTGAGGTGGGGAGTGTTGGGTGAAGCAGTGAGTGTGGAGGAGGTTGGAGGGGTAGTGTGTGTGTGGGGGGGGAGAGGGAGTGAGCTGTGAGTGTGGTGGAGGTTGAGGGGTAGTGTGTGGTGGGGAGTGAGGGAGTAAGCAGTGAGTGTGGAGGAGGTTGGAGGGGTAGTGTTGAGTGTGGGGAGTGAGGGAGTGAAGCAGGGTGAGTTGGAGGAGGTTGGAGTGAGGGGGTAGTGGTGTGTGTGGGTGTGAGGAGTGAAGGGAGTGTGGCGTGGTGTGGAGGAGGTTGGAGGGGTAGTGTGTGTGTGTGGGAGTGGAGGGAGTGAAGCAGTGAGTGTGGAGGAGGTTGGAGGGGTAGTGTGGGTGGGGAGTGAGGGAGTGAAGCAGGAGTGTGGAGGAGTTGGAGGGTAGTGTGTGTGTGTGGAGTGAGGAGTGAAGCAGTGAGTGTGATGGTTGGGGTAGTGTGTGTGTGGGAGTGAGGGAGTGAAGCAGTGAGTGTGAGGAGGTTGGAGGGGTAGTGTGTGTGCGGAGGAGGAGAAGCAGTGAGTGGTGGAGAGGGTTGGGGGGTAGTGTAGTGTGGGGAGTGAGGGAGTGAAGCAGTGATTGTGGAGGAGGTTGGAGGGGTAGTGTGTGTGTGTGGGATTGAGGGAGTGAAGCAGTGAGTGTGGAGGAGGTTGGAGGGGTAGTGGTGTGTTTGGAGTGAGGGAGTGAAGCATGAGTTGGAGGAGGTTGGAGGGGTAGTGTGTGAGTGGTGAGTGAGGGAGTGAAGCAGTGAGTGTGGAGGAGGTTGGAGGGGTAGTGTGTGTGTGAGGAGTGAGGGAGTGAAGCAGTGAGTGTGGAGGAGGTTGGAGGGGTAGTGTGTGTGTGTGGAGTGAGGGAGTGAAGCAGTGAGTGTGGAGGAGGTTGGAGGGGTAGTGTGTGAGTGTGGGGAGTGAGGGAGTGAAGCAGTGAGTGGTGGATGTAGGAGGGGTGGTGTGTGTGCGCGTGTGTGTGTGTGGCTAGCTGGCTGGTGGCCGGCAAGTTGCGGGGGTAAGGCAATACACCAGCTGTAACACGTCCAGATACCAGCAGGAGCCGTGTTGTTAACAGCAGGTCGATTGGGGTTACCTTCCTGTAAAGTGTGAACGCGCGGGGGCGACGCGGGGTGTGAAGGGTTCGGCGGAGCGGGTGTGGACAGTTGGACTTGGGGGCGGGGTACGGGGCACGGGGTACGGGGTACGGGGTACGGGGGGTTCAGGGGGTCAGTGGAAGTGCATGACACTGACGCCCAGTCTGGGCCCGGCCCAGGAGGACGTCTAATTAATTAAATGATTAATTAATTAACTAATTAATGACAGGACTAACACCTGGCTCGATTTGCGATGATTCGAGAGGAATGTGGGCTCGCACAAACCATATATTCGATTTTAATATAACATGTTATTTATATATAAACATTAAAACTAAGATGGCGGAAAATTCATTTAATTCATATGACACATTCAACACCATTGGTTCCTCAGTATGTACGGTATTCTGGCCACTGCACCAGTGTCGCGCGAACTCTTTCAACAAAGGGGCATATCATGGCGGGTATTGACTTGTGACAATGCGTTGTCCTGGTGACTATATAGTGCTGCCCCACTGGGAATTTAGGCCGCTGCTACCACGACCCGATATCCCACTCAGTCACGTTACCCTGACACTGACCTAACCAGTCCTTGACATATCCTATTGATGCTGAACGCCAGGCTAGGAAGCAATATGTATCAATTTTGTAAGTATTTGTTTTCACTCGACTGGGAATTGAACTGCCGACCTTCCGCACAGACATCTGTTATTTACTTACGTATTTATTACACAACCTCTGCATTCACCTATTCACCAACGCTACATGGTGAATTACCTTAGATGTTGCCAGGTCGAAAAACTCCAACACACAAACAAAAGACAAGCACACATGGTGAATGAGCCGGATGCGCTCATTTTTTGTAGTCATTACTGGGGCACAGAGAACAGAAAAGCGCTCCCCCCCCACCTCCACCCCTACCTCCACCCCTACCTCCACCCCCACCTCCACCCCCACCTCCACCCCATCTCCAACCCTCATTCCATCCTCCTACTCCCTCCCCTTAACGTTACATAGTCCGATGGTTTTGAGTTTCTGTCTTTTTCGGAGATAAATGCATTACATTACATTGATCGTTATAATCTACCTTTCTTTAGTTTGAGGTAACGTTTATTTTACATGGTTAACTTTTGAGATATTCGAATTGCAAACGTGCCAAATTAATTTAGTCAAACATGTCAAAGCTCTGATACCATAGGCTTCTGCAGTAATATATTCTATTAAATTGACTCAGTATTCCCTTCTGTATGGTAACAAATGCTTAATAAGTGCAACATTATCTAAGTTAGATATGCACAATGACATCTAGGTAATTGCTTCGATTTTGAAAATTTGATGTTTTCATCGGATTATGCAGCTTTAAGGGGGGCAGGGGAGTGCACCGCCACTCACATCTCGCACCTACTCCCCCCTCCCCTCCCCCCCTTGCACTTGCTGTCTGGACCCAAACTTCGTCCACACCTCTTCTATCGCCTCTCGGCTGCGCCACGCTCCTCCTTGATTATGTTTGAAAAGAGTAGCAGGAGGGGGAGCCGGCCAGCATTTCACTTTCTACGTCTTACTCCATCCGTGTCTCTGGCTCACCGACTGGTCACCACAGGCCAAGGACTCAACTCCACTCATTTCTCTTTCCTCTATACTACCCTTTCTTTTTTCTTTCTCCCGGGCTTACTTCTCCCCCTGATCAAGGGAGTCGTTTGCATGGGCGGGGCCCTGTTCCTTTTTCACTGTTCCACTTTGTTTTTGCAGCCAGATTCCACCTTTTTCCATCCCTTCCTCCTGAACCATCGGCTACTGGATGTGAGATTGATTGATTGATTGGTGGTTGCTTTACGCCATGTCGGCAGCATTGGCCATATTCACGGCGAGAAATGTTAGTTTTTTGTTCAAACCATCGCTTTTACATGTAAAAGCAGACAATCAGTTATATAAGTGCCAATAGACACTCATTAAATTACAAAGCTCACAATCATATATTTGTGGTCAAGGCAAAGAAATTCCCATAGAAAAAGAAAAGTTTTATTAATAATTGATAGAATCTATTTAGTAAACTATATGAGGTGGTACAGTCCAGCTGCCCTCAAAAAGGCTAAAATGTTTTCCTGTTTTACCTTAGTAAACCTTAGTGCGAGTGCACTGCTACAATTGGACCGGAGTGAACTGGTACCGCTCCACCGCCTTGTAGGTATTGTTCTAAAGAACCCCCCCCCCTTCCACACTTCTACAACCGCCCCCACTGAAGTTAACTCTTCATAATGAAGATGGAACGATTTATCGGGGTCGTTTTCTATGTCTGCAGAGCTGCAGCCTGTAACCGTAAAGGTAACGAACCACCCAAGAGTCACCCGCCCCATTAGCCTACCAATCACTCATCAGCCAATCACAGCTCTTCTTTCACTGGGCTCCGTTTCCTAGACACACACTCCCATGCCACCCTCCTCTGGGCAGTGTACCGAGCCAAACCTCCTTCTTTTTCCACCCATCCACCCACCCAACCACCCACACATCCTTCATTGGTCTCAATATTTTCATCCAGCAAACAATCTAATTTTATGCCGTGACTCATTGTCTGGCCAGGCCAGGCTTCCAGCATGGATGAACAATTATAACCCTCTCCCCGATGAGCCGTCAATACCTTATAATTTCACTGCTTGTTCATGACCGTTAATTTGTTGTTCACATCATAATCTCATGTCCATGTCAGCCAGTTGCCTCGGGTTAAAAAAATGTAACCACATGCCCTGGTGGTGGCCGCCCAAGGTAGAAATAAAGTTATGTCATTCCCGGGCCAGCTTTCACACTCTCTACTTAATTCATAACATACGCATCCACACTGGCACCCATGCTCCATGCACTGAGCTGGGACAAGTACGAAGCATTGCTAGTGGCAAGCATAGAATTGCTTAGTCATCAGTTCCAGAGCATGAGGAGTACATTGGACTCGTACAGTGAGAACTTGTTAAAATATAAAAAAACACAAAAGTAATGCCGGTTAAATGGTTTGTTTTGTTTGTTTGTTTGTTGTTGTTTTACGTCCGGTTAAATGGTACTATTACCGTTCGAAATGAATGGTGGTGTCGTGTAGTGAGGTGCTCTGAAGTCTCTCAAGTGAATTGTAGGATTACATTAGCAATATCCCAGCGTATTTCTACAATATCCTAGGATTATCTGATATGTTTAGAATATTTTAGGATATTCTAGGATTATTTTTGCATTATTTTAAGATTAAATTTAGGATAGATTTCAGGATTATTTTAGGATTCTTTAAAGGATTATATAAGGATTATTTTAGGATTATCTTTGGATTCTTCGGGGATCATTATAGGATTTCCAATCGGCGGACACTGAAATTGCACTGGAAAGTATCAGAGGCTTAATCAGATCACTTATCAGCTGACTTGCCCATCATGAACGCCTCAAGGTAATCCCACGCCCAGTCGGTCTCCACATCGCAACCCTCACGACAACCGAATGTCGTCTGCTGGTGTTGAATGCCGTCTGCTGCTCTCTGGGAACGAAACGGTAAAGTGGCCAGTAACCATGGTATCACCAACAGCAAATGCAACAGTAACCGTGGTGTCAGCAACAGCATTCAACATATGAAGGTAATAATAATAATAGTAGTAATAGTAATACTAGTAATAATAGTAATAATAGTAATAATAGAAGGCCACGTGACAAGAATACTTGTGTATATACACATATGTTGGGATAAATGGAGAGTTTCAGTGAAACAAAAAGGTGTATTTGAAAAAAAAGGCCTGCAAAATGTTGATGTCGACATTTATTCAGAGCAGACGACAGGTTGACGGGTGGGTCGAGTGGGTTAATTCCCGCTGCGCGCGCACGATCGAGAAGCCTGTAAAGCAATCACAGGGGGCCAAGAGGACCTCGTGTAAGACTCCCCAGGGAGAGAGGAGAGGGGAGAAGACAGTGGGGTGAGGAGGAGGGGAGAAGGGGGGAGGGGGGAGAGGGGAGAGGGAGAAGGAGAGGGGAGAAAGGGAGAGGGGAGAGGGGAGAGGGAGAGGGGAGGGGAAAGGGGAGAGTGGAGAGTGAGAAGGGAGAGAACGAGGGGAGAGGTGAGAGTGGAGAGGGGAGAGTGGGAGAGGGAGAGGGGAGAGGAGAGAAGGGAGAGGGGAAGGGGAGAGGAAGATGGGAAGAGGGGAGAGGGGAGGAGGGGGAGGGAAAGGGGGAGGGGAGAGGGGGGAGTGGAGAGAGGAGGGAGGGGATTAGGGGAGAGGGAGAGAGGAGGAGAGGGAAAGGGGAGAGGGGATGAGGGGAGAGGGGAGAGTGGAAGGGGAGAAGAGGAGAGGGGAAGGAGGGGGGGGAGGGAGAGGAGCGGACGTGAGAGGGGAGGGTGGAGAGGAAGAAGGGAGAGGGAGAGTGGAGAGTGGAGAGGGGAAGGGAGAGGGAGAGGAGGGAGGAGAGAGGGGAGATGGGAGAGGGGAGAGTGGAGAGGGGAGAGGGGAGAGGGGAGAGGGGAGAGTGGAGAGGGGAGAGTGGAGAGGGGAGAGGGGAGAGGAGAGAGGGGAGAGGAGAGAGGAGAGAGGGGAGATGGGAGAGGGGAGAAGAGAGAGGGGAGAGGGGAGAGGAGAGAGGAGAGAGGAGAGGGGGACAGGGGAGAGGCCAGATGGGAAGGGCGAGGGGCATCTCCATGTGTGCGCTGCTTCCGCTGCGCAGTTGCACCGAGTGTACCGGCTTACTTCACTTACTTCACTTACTTCCGCTCTGCCGGAATGCGGCGCGAGCAGACGACTTTTATGAGTCGGCGTCGCGATCAATCTTCGTCAGTTTCCCGCTATAACTGGCCGCTCTACCTCCCCCCGCCCCCGACACACTCAAACAACCCCTCGCCCCCTCGCCCCCTCGCCCCCTCGCCCCTTCGCCCCCTCACCCCCTCGCCCCTCGCCCCCTCGCCCCCTCGCCCCCTCGCCCCCTCGCCCCTCGCCCCCTCGCCCCCTCGCCCCCTCGCCCCCTCGTCCCTTCGCACATCAACACACACACATACCACCCACATCCCCGATCCCCACAATCCACCCCCACCCCACACCCCTACACATACAACTCCACCCCACCCTCCCCACCCCCCCACTCCCACCCCCACCCCCACACGCGCGATGCTGCACACTTGGCCGCGCCTCTTTATACAGCCGGTAATTGGCTTTGACCCAGCGTACAGAGTGCGCGCGCAGCCCGGGCTCAGACTTCCGGTGGACGAGGGTACGGTTCCGGGTCAGCGGGCGCGTCGGTATTCATCTGAGGAAGCCGGCGGGAGGTGCATGAGTGTGAACGGCCGGGACGGGGGGCACTACCCGGGTTCCGGGAGGCGCGCAGTCAATGTATAATTTACATATATATCAATATATGTTAGCATAGCAATGTCTAAATATCAATATAATTAAGTGGACGGGGCAGTGTTGCCAAGGTTCGAGGTACCTCGCAGTCAATATATATATGCATATATATATATATATGTATGCGTATAAGTTATATGTACTTATATGTATCTCCATGTACACATATCAATATATGTGAACATATATATGTATGGATACACATTAGTATACACATATATTTTATACAAATATCAACACATCGATGATAAGAGATATACAATTTATTGTATGAGTATAAATGGACGGAGCTGAAATTGTCATACTGGTAATATCTGTTTGTGTATGCTATTTCTTATTCACTTATAGTATGCATTGCCCTCCTCCCGGCACTAGGATGCCCTCCTCCCGGCACTAGGATGCCCTCCTCCCGGCACTAGGATGCCCTCCTCCCGGCACTAGGATGCCATCCTCCCGGCACTAGGATGCCCTCCTCCTGCAACATAGCGCCCTGGCTACAGGGTGCCCTCCCCCCGGCTACAGGGTGCCCTCCCCCCGGCTACAGGGTGCCCTCCTCACGGCTACAGGGTGTCCTTCCCCCGACTCCACGGTGCCTACAGGGTGCCCTCCCCCAGTTACAGGCTGCCTCCCCCCGGCTACAGGGTACCCTCCCCCCGGCTACAGGGTGCCATCCCCCCGGTTACAGGCTGTCCTCCCCCCGGTTACATGATGTCCTCCCCCGGCTACAGGGTGCCCCCCCCCGGTTACAGGCTGTCCTCCCCCTGGTTACAGGGGTGCCCTCCCCCCGCTTACAGGCTGCCCTCTGTTAAAGCTGCCCCTCCCCCGGTTACATGCTGTCCACGCCCCCGGCACAGGGTTCCCTCCCCCGGCTACAGGGTGCCCACCCCAGCTACAGGGTGCCTCCCCCGCTACAGGCTGTCCTCCCCCTGGCTACAGGTGTCCCTCCCCCGGTTACAGGGTGCCCTTCCCCCGGCTACAGGGTGCCCTCCCTCGGCTACAGGGTGCTCTTCCCCCCGGCTACAGGCTGTCCTCCCCCTGGCTACAGGTTGTCCTCCCCCGGTTACAGGGTGCCCTTCCCCCGGCTACAGGGTGCCCTCCCATCCGGCTACAGGGTGCCCTCCCCCCGCTACAGGCTGCCCTCCCCCTGGCTACAGGTTTGTTCTCCCCCGGTTACAGGGTGCCCTCCCCCCGGCTACAGGGTGCCCTTCCCCCGGCCTACAGGGTGCCCCCCCCCGCCCCCCCCCGCCCCGGCACCAGGGCGCCCTGCACGCGTCTAGGGCTCCTCCAGCTGCATCCTCCCCCGATCCTCCTCATCCACACCTCCACAACACTGCCCCCCCCCCCCCCCCCCTACCAACACGGCGGTACGGGCACACAGTCAGCACACACCACCACCAGCACAGCAGCACAGGCACACATAGCCATCACACAACACCACCAGCACAGCAACACAGCAGCACAGGCATACATTCAGCACACACCACCAGCACAGCAGCACAGGCACACATTCAGCACACACCACCAGCACAGCAGCACAGGCACACAGTCAGCACACACCACCACCAGCAGAGCAGCACAGGCACACATAGTCATTACACACCACCACCAGTACAGCAGCACAGGCACACAGTCAACACACACCACCACCATCACAGCAGCACAACAGCGCAGCAGCAGAGCAGCATAGCAGCACAGCAGCACAGCAGCACAGGCACACAGATCCATCACACACCACCACCAACACGGCTGTACTGACACACAGTCAGCACACAGCACTATCACAACAGTACAGGCAAATAGAGCCAAAGCACACCACCAACACGCCACCTCCAGTCCCAGCACGAGCTACGACAGCCCCAACCCCAGCACCAGCACCAGCATCAGCCACAACCCCAGCACCAGGCCCACCACCAGCACCATCCACAACGCCAGCACCAACACCAGTACCACCATCAGCATCATCACCAACATCAATAGGAAAGACATGCACAGCTAGCATCAACTACAACACCAGTACCAACACAAACACAGACACCACCGGTATCAACAACAACAACACTAACAGAGCAACACACTTCTTCAGGATAATCTTCCAACAATCACCCCTCACTCTACCGTCACTATCGCCCACCGATGTGTGGTAGCAGCTACCATACACATCATCATCATCATCATCATGCTGTCGGTCATGATGCGACAAAGACTGCTTTCATTACTTGACTGTCGCTCTCCATTTTCATGAAAGCTGCCTGCAAAAGTGTTGAAGTGCTGCTGGCTTTTGCAAGTTACCAGGGGCACTCTCTCAGGGAGCAAATAGAGGTTTCACACCGGCAAGAACATGTCCAGACAGGCGCAAAACTATTTGTCCCTGCAGTGGCTGGTTGGGAGATGTTGGGAGTTCCATACATCAACCGCCCTTAATGCTGCCACAGTGACATGGTTTTCTGTTTAGGGTTTGCTCCCTTAGCCTTCGGTTCTGTCAAGAACCTGTACCACAAGGCAGTGGTTTACAACTCTGCAGGGCAGGGGCGTCAAACTCCCTGAGGTATTGCAATACCTGCAATACCTGCAGACGCATACACATATATACACAAGTCTATTCAGGGTTAGGCATTACAAATCTTCAACCTGGACAGACAGTGGGAAATCTAACCGATGAATTGACTGGGGATAAAATACCTAGGGGAAAGTTAGCAATTTTCCTAAATAACTACTTTGTCGACATTGGTGAAAAACTAGCAAATCAATTAGAGGATATACCACTGAATGACAAAATATACCACCCCAAAGTTAATACTCATCAATTTGAGCTGCACCCAGTCACAGAGCAAGAACTTATCAAGAAAGTGCAGTTACTCTCTGAATACAAGTCATCAGGGCTACAAGACCTAAGTTCCAGGCTCATCAAAGCACTGGCTACTAAATTCACATATCAAACTAATATAGTTATTGATATGGGTTTCTACCAAGATGCATGGAAAAGGGCAATGATTGTGCCAATCCTGAAAACGTCAAACCCTAAAATGTGTAATGAACTAAGACCTATATCACTTCTTCCAATACCAGGCACAATAGTAGAGAAACTAATCCATGATCAAATAACAGAATTGGTTGAAAGTACAGGTTACCTGGCAATAGAGCAAAATGGTTTCAGGAAGAACCACTCCACAACCAAAGCAGACACACTTATGACAGGGATGGATCAAGGAAGATTATCTATTGCTGTCTTCATAGACTTTCGTAAAGCATTCGATACTGTAGACCATAAACTTTTAATAGAAAAAAGTGGCAAATAGTGGTCTGGGCACAGGGACAACTAAACTGCTAAAGAAAAGTACCTACTAAATCATTCACAGCATACTAGTGTTCGCCGAGCAAAGATGGCGTCGAAGACAGGTACAACTGTATAATCGCCAGGTAATAATAGGCTGTGTAGATGTAGAACGCGATCTAACCGACTGAAATGTACACATGTGTACACAAAAACCCGCTCGTCCAACCTAACCACCACCCGGCCCTACCACCCCCACCCGCACCCCCACGCCCACCCCTACCCCCACCAACCCCCACATTACTAGTAGTTGGTTGATTATTGGAGTTAGGCATCCTGGCAATATCTCAGGTCGTATCAGGACGGGTACCGACTTGCAACAGTGCACACTCATGGCGACTTTATACTTATAGTGCTGGCCAACTGGGAAATCAGGCTGCTGGCACCATGGCCCAATATCCGACTCAGTCACATTATCCTGACATTGAGCTAACCAGTCCTTGCCCTGTCCTATTAATAAATGCAAAGTGCCAGGCTCGGAAGTGACAAGTATCAATTTGATAGGTCATTGGTAATGGCCCTGTCACACTACGACGCTTCTCGCCAGCGCGCCATCAGCACACAAAATATCTTCTACGCATCGAGACATGTCCAAATTTTTGGCGGTTTGGGGAAAAAGATCGGCGTCAGCGCAGCGTGTTATTCGCGCACGGCCAACGTTAGTTGACGAGTGAGGAAAAAAAAAACAAGTTTGGCGCGACGTGTGCATATGACCTTAGATGTTGGTAGGACGTAAAACAACAAAGCAACCATTTGGCGCAATGTGTGGAGACGACCCTCACGCACGCGCAGCGACTGCCTAGCATTCGGATAATGTTATCCCAGCGCTGTCGACGTCCTTCTGACGTCGCCATAATATTGGAACCCGCGCATTGACGCACATTGTCGGTCGTTCAGTTTTTTTGACATGTTAAAAACCTATAGCGACCTCCTATGCTCTGCGACGTCTCCTGGTGACTTTCGACGTCCAGGATAGTGTACCGACATGTACCGACGTCCTCATAATGTCCTCCTAACGTGTACCAACGTTTCCCGACGTTTCGCCAAAAAGTGACACACGTCGACGCGCGTTGGAGAGAAACGTCGTAGTGTGACAGGGGTATTAGACCGGTAACTCTTGATCACCCGCACGCGAGGCCCGCGCTCTATCGATTAGGCAACTGTACATGGTCCCCCCAACATTGCAGCACAAGCTCGTGGTTGTGAAGGGCTGAAGTTGAACCTGATCGGCATAATGCTGGCTATCATGCTTTATATGAGATAAAACACCATTTAACCAGATATAATACATTGTGCCCTAATGCCTAGTACACACCTACCGTTTGTGCGCACCCACCTCCCATATACGATCTAAAACTGCCTGTTTCGCACACAAAAATCGCTAGGTGTGCGCTCCCTGCGCACACCTAGTGATTGCGATTCGTGACTAAAAACTCAGTTTTAGGGCTAAAACGGGCCGATTACGATTGCGATTCGCGATTCGAAAAATGAATCGGCCGTTTTCAGTTTTAAGCGGGTCGGGTCGAGTCGCGAGTTTTAGTGCGCGAATCGTATATGGTAGGTGTGTACCAGGCATTACCCTCCCTCCGACAAGCTCTCCTCTCTCGTGGTGAGGGGGGTGGGGAGAGGGGGGGGGGAGGGTGTCGGGAAGGGGGTAACATGCTGACATGATTGTTTCGTGGGGATCATTAAAGTTGCATAGTCCGATGGTTTTGACTTTCTGTATTCCTTCTGAGATAAATATATTAGATCGATCACTAGTATCTACTTTACACTAGTTCAAAGTTATTTTTATTTTAAATGGTAAACTTTTGAGATATTTTGAATGCAAACATGGGAAGTTAGTTTTGGCAAGCTTGCCAAAAGTCTGACACCATAGACTTCTGCAGTAACAGGTTCTGTTAAATTGACTCAGTATTGCCTTCTACGCAGAAAGAAATGCTTAATAAATGCATCAGTATCTAAGTTAGATATGTAAAATCAAATCTAGATAATTGGTTTGGTTTTGAAAATTTGATATTTCATCGGACTATGCAGCTTTAAGATGGGAAATATTCTGCCGAGAGCAGGATTCGAACCCACACCTCTCGCCATCATAAACCATTAGACTACCTATGCTCCGTGATGCCATCAGCCTTTCCACATCTACATGTGTATGTGGTTCCTTATCTGAGAGATCATTGCAGACTACTACACTTGCATAAGCCAGAACAACGTATACAACATGATCTACCCCAAATCAATTATTATGTACCCCGAAAGGCATTGTCAGTTCCACCCAGCTGCACACCACATATATTGGACGCAATGGCTGAATAGGTAGAGTGCAGGAAGGTTGGGAGTTCGAAACCAAGCCGAGTCAAACCAATGACTTACCAAATTGATACTTGTCACTACCTAGCCTGGTGTTTGGCATTAGTAGGATAGGGGATAATACTAGTTAGCTCAATATTAGGATAATATGACTGATTGAGAAATCGGGTCATGGTGCTTGTTGCCTGGTCTCCCGGTGGGGATGCACTATAAAGTCACTATGAGTGCACACTGCATAATCACAAGTCCCTGTCTTGATATGACCTTAAATGTTGCCAGGACGTAAAACTCCAACAACCAACCAACTATTGCAAGTCCGTACCTACCCTGATACGACCTTAGATGTTGTCAGGACATAAAACTCCAACAAACAAATACACCATATATGCCCTCACCCCCCCCCCCCCCCCCCCCCCCACACACACACGCGCACCCCTCTACCACCTCATACGCTGACTTCCTATCTGACGGTATCGTGGCCACTTAGTGTCATCTGTGTACAGCATTGGCCATCAGACATGCATATATTCACCTCCCGACCCACCCCCTCCCCGCCTGCCCTCCCCCCCGCACCGCCCCCCACCGCCCCGCCCCGCCCCGCCCCGCCCCGCCCTCCCTGCCCTCCCTCCGTTCCCCCCCCCCCCTCCCTCCCCTTCCCTCCCCTCCCTCCGCAAGCCATCTCTAGTCCCCACATCTGCCCTCTCCCCTATCTTGCCCCCTCCACTATTGCCTTCTCCCTCCTCCCTCTCCTCCCCTCTCTCCTCGTCTCCCCATCCCCCTCCCTCCCCTTCCCATCCCCTCCCCTCCATGATTGCCTCCTCCCCTCCCTCCCCTCCCTCCCCCTCCCTCCCGGTCCCCCCCTCGTCTTCCCATCACCGCCCTCCCTTCTCTTCCCCCTCCCCCCCCCTCCCCCTCCCTTCCCATCCCCTCCGCTATTGCCCCCCCCCCCCCCCCCCTCCCCCCCCCTCCCACGGGAGCCCGGCCGCAGCGGCGTTCGCACCAGGGGGCGTGGCGTTCACACCCCCTGGTGAATGACATCAATACCAGAGGCTGCAGGCAGTAGTGGCAGCGCCGACTGGTGGCGGTTGGTGAGGGGAGGGGGGGGGGGCAGTGTGGATGGGGGTGTATAGGAAGGCGGAGCGTAGAGGAGTGAGGAACAGATAGAGGAACAGATAGAGGAATATATAGAGGGGTAGATAGAGGAACAGATAGAGGAACAGATAGAGGAACAGATAGTGGAACATATAGAGGAACATATAGAGGAACAGATAGAGGAACAGAGAGAGGAACATATAGAGGAACATATAGAGGAACAGATAGAGGAACAGATAGAGGAACAGATAGAGGAACATATAGAAGAAGGATGGTTGGTTGGTTCTTTAAGCTTTACGTCCTGGCAACATCTAAGGTCATATCAGGATAGGTACTGGCTTGTGACAATGCGCACAAATGGCAACTTTATAGTGCTACCTCACTTGGAAATCATGCCACCGGCACCATGAATTGATATCCCACTCAGTCACATTATCCTGACACTGAGCTAACCAGTTCTAGTCCTTGCCCGATCCTATTAGTCCCGAGCCCAAGGCTAGGAAGCAAAAAGTATCAATTTTATTAGTCATTGGTTCGACTCGACCATGTGTGTGGCGGGGGGGGGGAGGCGGGGGCAGGTGTACATCATTTTCGATCACCAGGGGGAACTCCCGACCTCCCGCACGGGAGGCCCGCACTCTACAGATTCGGCCACCGCGTCCTGTCGGGAGGAGAGGGAGGGGGAAGAAGAGGGTTAAGGATGGCGGGAGGGAGTGGGGTGCAAGATGGGGAATGGGTTCTAGGGAAGGAGAGAACGGGAAGGGGAGAAATGGGTGTGGGGGGGGGGGGGGGGGGGGAGAGGTAAGCAGGGGTCAGGACGGATGGAACGGTGAAGGGGATGGGGAGTGGGTCATGTAGAGGATGGGGAGGAGGGACAGGGATAGGGACAGAGAGGGGAGGGGGTGGGGGGAGAGAAGGAGTGGGGGATGGAGGAGGGATGGGTAGGGTGGGAGAAGAAAGGAGATGGGGATGGAGGAGGGGTGGGATGGGGGGCCAGAGAGGGAGTGGGGGATGGAGGAGGGATGGGGTGGGAGTGCCAGAGAGGGAGTGGGGGATGGAGGAGAGAGGGGATAGGGAGGACGGGGAGAGATGGGGCTGAGATGAGGGGAGAAGAGGGACGAGCAGAGCGGATTTAGGGGGGATGGAGGAAGGGGCGGGAACGGCGGGTAATGGAGGGGGGACGCATTTGCTGCGGGTACCATCGTTCCGGAAGTGGGAGGAAATTGCATTTCCGGTATCTAGCCTTGATCTTCGCCTTACGATGGGTCCCCCTGCCAGCGAGATGGTATCTTACATGTACGGGTGTGTGTGTGTGTGTGGTGTGTGTGTGTGGTGGGTGTGTGTGTTCTGTGTGTGAGTAGATTGTTGGAGGTTGCGTGGTGTGTGTTCGTATGTGTGGGAGGGTTTTCTTTTTTCTATAGTGAGGTTGGCTATTTGTGTAGGGGCAGTAGGGGTGGGGTGGGGGAGGGGGAGTAGGTTTCGAGATGGGTTAGGGGAGTGGGATTCGGGGTAGTGGTGGACTTCAGAAGTGGGTGGAGGAGTGAGGGTGACGGTGGGGGTGGGTTCATTCAGAGGTCGGTGAGAAAGGTTGGGGTACTTGGGGGAGTGGAAATGTTTGTGGGGGGGGGTGGGGGGGGGGAATGGGTGTGGGGTTCAGATGTGTGTGTAGGGGAGTGGTGGTTGGGATGAGGTTAGGGATGGGTTGTGCGGGTGGGGTGGGGTTGTGGGGAGGGTGGGTTCATGAGAGGTCGGTAGAGGGAGTGGGGGTTGGGTTGGGTTCAGGTGTGCATGGTGGCGTGGGGGTTGGGTTGGGTTCAGGTGTGCATGGGGGAGTGGGGGTGGGGTTGGGCTCAGGTGTGGATGGGGGTGGTCTTCAGAGATGGATCGGAAGAGTGGGATATCGGGTCATGGTGTTGGCGACATGGTCTCCCAGTTGGGCAGTACTATAAAGTCAACACGAATGCGTACTGTCACAAGTCGATGCCTGTTCTGATATAACCATTTGTGTTGCTAGGATGTAAAACAACAACAAACAAACAAACCCATCGGAATAATCGACTTAAATATTTAAGGTACAATGTAGCAGGACGCCGCCTGCCGGGACATGCACCAACTTGGCTGTGCAGGCGTTTTGCTTAATTTACTGCTGACATAACAAGACATTTCAAAAATCGCTATGTACGCAACAAATAAAGATTGAAGGGCGAGGCAGTGTTTTGAGAGCCGCCATTTGTAAAAATGTCACAAAACCATCCGCAACTGTCCTGGCAAATTCCAACAGTTGGTTGATAGTTTTACGGCATGGAAAACATCTACTGTCACATCAGGACATGTACCGACTTGTGACAGTGCAGCTCATGGTGACTTTATAGTGCTGCCCCACTGGAAGACCAGGCCACCAGTGCCATGACCTGACACATTATCCTGACACTGAGCCAACCAGTCCTTGTCCTATCCTAATAATGCTGAGTGCCTGGCTATGAGGCGACAGGTATACATTTTTAAGTCATTGGTTTGACTGGACCAGTTTTCAAACCCAATAACTCGAATTCTACGATCTACCAAAATGGGAGACAGATGCTCAACTCTTTCGGCCATCCCGTCTGGTCTAAATTCCAAGATGGCGGCGGTATTGACAGGGCATTTCAGAATACCTGCAAGGTGGGCAGGTTTTCATTCTATTTTTAGAACAAGACTCTGAGGTGCATCGACATGGTCCATATCGCTGTGTGCATAGCTTTGATTGATTGATTGATTTTGTGAAGGGACATCATGTCGGCGAGATCGGCTTCTGATAGTGTGCACTCATTGCAGTTTTATAATTATAGTGCTGCAACACGTGAATACCAGACCAAGATAGATTGATAGGTAACTTTTGGGATGATTGAGAGGTAGATTGTAGGAGTTGAGAGGTAGATTGTAAGACGATAGAGAGGTAGATAATGCGACGATTGACGAGTAGATTGTGGGAGGTGAGAGGTAGATTAGGAGGTAGATTGTAGAAGTTGAGATGTATATTGTGAGACGATAGAGTGGTAAATTATGGTACGATTGAGGAGTAGATTGTGGGAAGTGAGAGGTAGATTAAGAGATATATTGTAGAAGTGGAGAGATAGATTGTGAGACAATAGAGTGGTCAATTACGGGGCGATTGAGGGGTAGATTGTAGGATGTGGGAGGTAAATTAAGACGTAGATTGTAGACGTTGAGTGGTAGATTGTGAGACCGTAGAATGGTAAATTATGGGACGATTGAGGGGTAGATTGGGGGAGGTGAGAGGTACATTAAGAGGTCGATGGTAGAAGTTGAGAGGTAGAGTGTGAGACGATAGAGTGGTATATTATGGGAGGTGAGAGGTCGATTGAGAGGGAAATTTGTGGACAACTGAAGGATAGATTGTGCGATGATAAAAGAGGTAGATTTGGGATGATTCAGATGTAGATTGTGGGAGTTGAGAGGTGGATTGTGGGTCCATTAAGAGGTAGATTGTGGGAGTTGAGAGGTAAATTGGGAACCCATTAAGAGGTAGCTTGTGGGAGTTGAGAGGTGTATTGTGCGCCCATTAAGAGGTAGATTGTGGGAGTTGAGAGGTGGATTGTGGGTCCATTAAGAGGTAGATTGTGGGAGTTGAGAGGTACATTGGGAACCCAATAAGAGGTAGCTTGTGGGAGTTGAGAGGTGTATTGTGCGCCCATTAAGAGGTAGATGGTGGGAGTTGAGAGGTAGATTGTGGGTCCATTAAGAGGTAGATTGTGGGAGTTGGGAGGTATATTGGGAACCCATTAAGAGGTAGATTGTGGGAGTTGAGAGGTAGATTGTGGGCCCATTAAGAGGTAGATTGTGGGAGTTGAGAGGTAGATTGTGGGTCCATTAAGAGGTAGATTGTGGGAGTTGAGAGGTAGATTGTGGGTCCATTAAGAGGTAGATTGTGGGAGTTGGGAGGTATATTGGGAACCCATTAAGAGGTAGATTGTGGGAGTTGGGAGTTAGATTGTGGGCCCATTAAGAGGTAGATTGTGGTTCAATTAAGAGGTAGATTGTGGGAGTTGAGAGGTAGATTGTGGGTCAATTAAGAGGTAGATTGTGGTAGTTGAGAGGTAGATTGTGGGACCATTGAGAGGTAGATTGTGGGAGTTGAGAGGTAGATTGTGGGCCCATTAAGAGGTAGATTGTGGGAGTTGAGAGGTAGAGTGTGAGACGATAGAGTGGTATATTATGGGAGGTGAGAGGTCGATTGAGAGGCAAATTTTGGAACAACTGAAGGATAGATTGTGGGATGATAAAAGAGGTAGATTTGGGATGATTCAGATGTAGATTGTGGGAGTTGAGAGGTGGATTGTGGGTCCATTAAGAGGTAGATTGTGGGAGTTGAGAGGTAAATTGGGAACCCATTAAGAGGTAGATTGTGGGAGTTGAGAGGTAGATTGTGCGCCCATTAAGAGGTAGATTGTGGGTCCATTAAGAGGTAGATTGTGGGAGTTGAGAGGTAAATTGGGAACCCATTAAGAGGTAGATTGTGGGAGTTGGGAGGCAGAACAGCACACCATCGGGACAAGTGGAGAACCATTGCATCCAACCCTCGACTAGAGTACGGAACTATTGATTGATTGATTCTGAAAAAATATCACATTCTCAAAACCGAAACAATTATCTAGAGTTCATTCTACATATATAACTTAGATACTGGTGCACATATCAAATATGTGTCACCACATAGAATGGAATACCATGCCAATATAATAGAAAATCTTCCTGCAGAAGCCAATTATGTCAGAGTTTTGGCATGCATTTCAGAATTAATTTGGCATTTTTCCACTTGAAATATCTCAAAAGTTCGCCATCTAAAATAACAGTTATTTCAAACTAAATTAATGTAGATTATAATGATGAACCTAATATATTTATCCCAGAAAATGACAGAAACTCAAAACCATCGGACTACGCAACTTTAAGCAGGAGAAATTTCACTTCCGGACAATTGGTCTTCCTCACTCCACCGCTCCTTTCCCTGTCATAATTAATGCAGAGCACCAGGCTAGGTAGCGACAAGTATAAATTGTGTATGTCATTTGTTGTACTCGACCTGGGTTTGAATACGCAGATTCCATGACCTACCAAAAACAGGAGACGGACGCTCAACTCATTTGGCCACCCCATCTGGGAGGAAGGCTTTGTGGTGGTAGGGGTGATACGTGGGCTGTAGGAGGCATTGAGGGGAGAGTTTCGGGTGGAGTCGGGTGAGTATGGGGGTGGAGCTGGGGGGGGGGGGGTGTACCTCATTTTCGTCCACCAGGGGGGAGTCCCGGCTCTGAGCGCATGGACTGCGCCTGCGCGAACAGATTAGAACGAATCCATTATTAAGCGGGGAATTACAGGGCAGTCGGACCAAGCTACCCTGACCCGACAACAACCCTTCCCCCTCCCCCTTCCGCCCAATGTAGGTCTTAAGCTATCCACACTGACACTGAGCAGGATGGTCGAGCAGTTAGGGTGACCGCGTACCCGTCTTGCAGTGCGCGGGTTCGATCCCGCCTGACCTGACGCGATTGCTGAATCGGCAGAGCATGGGCCTTGCATGCGGGAGTTTGGGAGCTCAGTTCCCGGTCGAGTCAAACCAATGATTTATTAAATTGATACTTGTTGCTTCCTAGCCTGGCGCTTGGCATTAATAGGATAGGACAAGGCCTGGTTAGCTCAGTGTTAGGATAATGTGATTGAGCGGGATATTGGGTCATGGTGCCAGTGGCCTGATTTCACAGTGGAGCAGCACTATAAAGTCACCATGAGTGTGCGCTGTCTCAAGTTAGTCCCTGTTCGGATGTGACCATAGATGTTGTCCAACAACCACTTGATCCCGCCTGTATGCACGTGAAAATACCAGCTAACTCTTGGGGTTGGGGATAAATTTATATATTTATTACACTCATTCATTAAGCGGGCTAAATTTCAATCACAACCAATTGGTCTTCCTCATTCCACTGCTGCATGGGCTATCCTACTAAACCCGAAAGCCACCAGGCTAGGTGGCGACAAGTATACATTTTGAAGTCGTTGACTCGATGGAGACAAAGTTTAAACCCATGGTTCGAATCGCAGGTCTTGCCATCGGGAAGTGGGCATTCAGCTCATTCGGCCAACCCCTCTAGTTCATTGTTTATTGAGACAGAACAGACAGTCCCCGTTAGTATGCAGTCCCGGCAGAAGCGAGTTACTTCCGGTCTTAATCTTTTGGTGTGAATTTCTTGCTCAGTTACTTCCCTCTGCTTTATGCCATAGAGGTCACGTGGCCGTTGTGAGGTGTGTTATGGTTGCTGTGTAGACATGTGATTTTTTTTTGTCTCCTGCTGGCCTGGTTTCCACTTTGAGTTGGCGGAGAGTGGTGTAGGCGTGGGTGGAAGAATCTAGGGTAAGTGTGGTGCAGCATTGTTTTCTTTAGTGCGGAGTGCTCGCGATACGGACTTACATTTACTGGTTTGTTGACCTTAGCAGCACACCAGGCACTACTGTATTCACTGCAGCTGGTACAGGAACATCGGGTACCAGCACACCAGGCACCAGTGTATTCACTGCAGATGGTACAGCAACATCTGGTACCAGCACACCAGGCATGAGTGTATTCACCGCAGCTGGTACAGCAACATCTGGTACCAGCAAACCAGGCACCAGTGTGTTCACAGCAAACGGCATGGCAACCTCCGATGTAGCACCAGAACACCAGGCACCAGTGTATTCACTTAGCAGCACACTAGGCACCAGTGTATTCACTGCAGCTGGTACAGCAACATCTGATACCAGCACACCAGGCCCCAGTGTATTCACTGCAGCTGGTACAGCAAAATCTGTTTCCAGTACACCAGGTACCAGTGTATTCACTGCAGCTGGTTCAGGAACATCTGGTACCAGCACACCAGGCACCAGTGTATTCACTGCAGCTGGTACATCAACATCTGGTACCAGCACACCAGGCACCAGTGTATTCACTGCAGCTGGTAGATCAACATATGGTACCAGTACACCAGGCACCAGTGTATTCACTGCAGCTTGTACATCAACATTTGGTACCAGCAAACCAGGCACAAGTGTATTCACTTCAGCTGGTACAGCAATATCTGGTACCAGCAAACCAGGCACCAGCACACCAGCACACCAGCACGCCAGCAGACCACCCCACCATCACACCAACATACCATCACACCACCACCCAACCACGCAACCACAGCAACACACCATCACACCACCGTACCACCACACCAACACACCATCGCACCACCACCCAACCACGCAACCACAGCAACACACCATCACACCACCATCCAAGCACACAAACACACCATTACTCCCAGACCAATTTACCAATGCATCACCACAACAACACACCACCCCACCAACACACCAATGCATCACCACACAACCACACCATCACACTAACACACCATCACCCAACACACCATCACACCAACACAACAATACACCAGTGGCCCTATGCATATATATATGGATAGTGATAATACCGTTGTCGCGTGTAATACGAGCTGGGGTGCCCGCCCCCCCACCCACATGGGTGGGGGCGGGGGGAGTCCCGGTATGCACCGCTCTCCTCCTGCGCGGGGCTTGACATCCACTCGCTCGGAAGTTGTTTATAATTCCTCCAGTGTGTTTGGTGCGGGGGGCGGGGGGGGGGGGGAGGCATGTACAACTCCCCGACAGCGTTATCCGTCATATAGCGCAAGTGACAATGTTAGCGCCGGAAGTTAAGGTTGGGCGGTGGTGGAGCCACCAGTCCCCGTATGAGTAAGAAGCAAATACATTCAGAGAGCCCATTGGCTAATAATGTAATATCAGAATAATATCAGAATAATATCACAAACATATAGAATAATCATTTCCTCGCATACTGCTTATGCATCACATAAATAAATAGTTGTTCGGGATGGCCGAATGAGTTAGAGCGTCCGCCTCCCGTGTTGGTAGATTCGAATCCTGGTCGAGTCAAACCAATGACTTAAATATTGATACTTGTCGCTTCCTAATGAGACCCTCGGCATTACTAGGATAGGGCAAGGAGCAGCGGAATGAGGAAGACCAATGAGTTAAAAATTGATACTTGTTGCTTCCTAGCCTGGCGCTTGGCATTATTAGGATAGGGCAAGGAGCAGTGGAATGAGGAAGACCAATTGTCCGCGATTGAAATTTCCCCTGCTTAAACAACTAATATACCTGAACAAAAACCTGTTTGTATATATATGCATGTCTTCGGTATTGTTGTTCTTTATCTGAATCAAGTATGTGCTGCATCATTTAGTACATATGGGAAAATAAAGTATGTCAAGGCAGCTATGTCTATATCGACATACTATATATCTATATCTGTACATGTATATGTATATCTATATGTATATATATATGTATATATATATCTATATTTATATGTATATGTATATCTATATGTATATATATGTGTATATGTATATATCTATGTATATGTATATTAGATATACTATATAGATATACATATACATATATATATATATATATGCATATGTATATTTATATGTATATCTATATGTATATCTATATTTATATGTATATCTCCATTCTTGAATCGGCGTTTACTTGAATTTGCACCTGAAGTCTTCCGATATAGACATAGATATAGATATATATATAGAGAGATATAGATATAGATATACATATAGATATACATATAAATATAGATATATATATATAATCAAACCTTCTAAAAGTTATTGTTATGTGTTTATATTCCTACTCTTTTTTTCATTGCCCCATAACCATGTGATCATATGAAAAATGGAATTAATGAGAATTAAAATTATTTTCATGTACATATCTTTTATTTAAACTAGCATTTTGGATTGCCGTTTACGTGGTTTTGCGCCTGAACTCTTCATATATATCTATGCGTTGTATTACAATATAACTGACTAGTATGGCTGAACTGATAAGATGGTTGGATTCCCACGCGGGAGATATTGGGTTCGAATCAGTTGATCCTTGTAATCTAGTTCTGGAGGTCTCGAGTTTGGCAATGGTCAGCGAACCGTGGAGAAGAGGGTAAATAATGACTGAATAAAATAATTAATGACTACATTAATTTGAAATAAATGAGGACTAAATAAAATAAATAAGGACTAAATAATACAGAATGGATTAATCTAGTCGGGGATTTGCTGTGATCATTATTTTGGTTCAAGTTCTACAATTTTCCCTACTGACTAAAAATAATAAAATAAATATACAAAGAATTTTGAAATAAGGTTGGGCTTACTGAGTCCTTGCCAAACAGCTATCAGAGGTTGGTTACTTGCTGGGGTTTTACGTCCTGGCAACATCTAAGGTCATATCAGAACGGGTGGCTTTCAGAGGGATGTTGGTATTATGACGAACGAACGGCGACAGAGATTTTGGTTATTGCGTTGCCATGGTGACTGCCGGGTTTAATGTGACGTGGGGGAATCTGGCGGGATTACGTTGCGCGACGGGTTGTGCGCATGTGCGTAGTCAGCTGACTGACTAGCAAGCAGCCTCGTTGTGGCACAGACTAATTACGCAACGCCCTCTATTGGGCTTCTCTCAGCGGCTGAGTTCTCGTTGCTTGGATTTTTACGTCCTGGCAACATCTAAGGTCATATCAGGATGTGTACCAACTTGTGATTGTGCACACTCATGACGACTTCATAGTGCGGCCCTACTGGGAAATCAGGCTACTGGCCACCATGACCCGATATCCGATTCAGTCACATTCTCCTGACACTGAGTTAACCAAACCAGTCCTTGCCCTATCCTATTTTTTTTTTCTTGAAGATTTATACTGCCCATCATGGATAAGTCTGAATAGACTTGTTTTCACCATTAGACAGTTTGTCGATAGAAAGCCCAGGCCTACACTTTTACCGACCCAAGGGATTTTTAACCTCCCGCACCACATAGACATGGTATGAGAGCAACTGGCCTTTGATGACGCTGTCAGTTATACACAGCGGCGGAAATCCAAATTGGCAGAGGTGGGGGGCACAGGGAATCGAACCACTGACCCTCAGATTAGGAGTCTGACCTAGAAAAAAGTCAGACACTCTAACCACTCCGCCACAGAGAACACCACTATTAATATCGAGTACCAGGCTAGGAAGTGACAAGTATCAATTTGATAAGTCACTGGATTGACTCGACTGGGAACTGAAGTCCCGATTCGGCCACCACTATTGCCCGGTCTCGGTGGCTGACAGTCTGCTGTCAAGTCACTGTCACATTGTGACATGCGCGTAATCGCTCACCTGTTCCCAGTGGTCACGTGGGACACTTATTTCCACCCACCACCGCCCCTCCACCCCCACTCACTCCCCACACCATCCCCATTTGAGTTCCCCCCACCCCTCCCCCCACGCTCCCTGGTTGTACATTTGAAGGCAGAATTGTTCTTAGTTGGATACCAGGTCATAGTGCCGCCGGCCTGGTCTTCCAGTGTGGCAGCACTATGAAGTGTCACACGTCGGTAAAACCCCAACAAACAAACAACATTGAAGGCAGATGTGCATTGACTGTCAAGCCTAGACTAACAACCTCAGATGGAGAACAGACTTTGCTGTTGTTTGTTTCCTGAGATCAGGGAGCCTAGGTGGTGTAATGGTTAGCACACTGATCCGGAATGCATGCGATGTTTCGTTAGATTCCCGTTCTCAGCGCAATATTGTATCACAACCCACGACACCAGTGAGCACAAGCAATGATTAACACATTCTGATTAACAAACAGATACAAACAAATACGCACTAACAAACACATCATAACAACACACACTAACAACCACAAACTACCAAACACAGACTAATAACACAGACAACATGCTAACAAAACCAGGCTAACAAACACAGACTACGAACCACAAACTGACAAACACAGACTAACGCATATTAACAAATAAAACCACACTAACAAGCACAAACTACCAAACACAGACTAACAAATCAGACTAACAAACACAGACTAGCAAACATCGAGCGCCAAAACATCAAGTAACAATCATATTCAAACTAAAACACGAACGAACACGAACGAACACAGACCAACAAGCCCAGTCTGCCAAACGTAGGATGACAAACGCAGGATAACAAACGCAGATAACAAACGCAGGATAACAAACGCAGATAACAACCGCAGGATAACAAACGCAGATAAACAAACGTTAAATTAACAAGAACAAACCGAGATGAACAAATCCAGTTGGGGGTTGTTTGAGTTGAGGAACCCCCCCCCCCTCCTGCTCCCAATACAGACTACTGCAATGTGACACTAATTAATACGATATGGATATCATCTTTATTCACCACCCTGAAGGTTATTACGTGCTATAATCTACGTCATTTTAGTTTCAAGTAACGTTTATTTTAAATGACTAACTTTTGAGATATTTGAAATGCAACCATGCAAAAATAATTTCTGACACCATTGGCTTCAGCAGTAGGATATTCTATTAAACTGACTTAGTATTCACTTACATGCAGCAACAAATATCTACACCGATATCTAAGTTAGATATGTAGACTAAAATTAGGTACTTTTAAATTTTCTTTTGAAATGTTGATGCTTTCGTCGGACTGTGCAGCTTTAAATAATTTAATTCGAATGTAATACACTGTATCCTAATACTAGAAACGCTGATTCAACTGAAACTAATTGAAGCATGTCACAACCTACTACGGTAATACTTGGCATATCCAGGTTAAACCACACTTTTAGAGTGGCTCAGTTCTAGGTGACTAATTATTTACCAGAGGGCCCAAAAAAACTAACATCGGCTACTAAACGTACCAACAGACGATCAAATACCTCATCAGCAGCTACTGCTTGGTAAGACAACATTAACACGACAACTGGCCAGCATTGAAAACAAGCATGGGTAACTGGGCTTACATGCTATGGACAGTATAAATACAGCCTCAATAAAAAAAATTAAACAAAGAATTAACGACGATACTAATAAAACTATGTTGCTAGGACGTAAAACAACAACAAACAAACAATGGAACTATTCTTTCTTTCCTTTGCCTCTTTGGAAATGATGCCCTTTCTCGTAGTGGCGTAGACATGATAATGCTGTTTGAAACTCATCTAGCACAGGGCGGGCTGGACTAGCGGTTAGAACCCCTGCTCGGGGGATTGTGATATGCCATGAATTGGATGGCTGGTCGAGTTAGAATAACTAACAACAACACCCTCCCTCCCCCAAAGAAAACACCAGACAAAAAAAATCCAAAACCCCCCAAAACCCCCTCAAAACCCAGACACTTATCACCATTGTATTAAATAAGCTAACAGAACTGTGTGCTCGGCATTAATAGGATAGGACAACGATAGGTTTCCTCAGTATCGGGATTATGTGACTGAGTGGGAGATCGGGTCATGGTGACGGCGACGGCGGGTTGGTCTCCCAATGGGGCAGCAGCGCCCATAGGCTGCGTACTGTCACAAGTTGATAATCGATATCAATCCTAATATGACCTTAGATGTTGGTAGGATATACAACCCCAATACACAGATAAGATTTTCTTGTAATCCTGTGCAAGTACATACCTGGCAGGTTTCTGCTAGGAATGGTTCGATGTTCACGTTATGATCACTCACCCATGTGTGCATGATTAATCAATGCAGTCAATCGCCGTGACATGATGAGTGCTGGAAAGTAGGTCACGTGGATTAGGCCTGTTATCATCACTTAATTAAAGGAGTCATCCCCGCTCATTTTCACAACGCGTAGTCTGACTGGTCGATGTCGTTGATTAGTGAATGGAATGCTTTAAGAACAGAGCCGACATTCTCACTAATTATGACTTTCCACCGAGAGTCCCGAGAACGAGAATCAAAACACACGACTCTGAGAGAGGCGCCTACATATGTGCTTGGACGGTGGATATAATGTGTGGCGGCTTGATAGCCATAGTCGTCAGACATGGTCACGTGACTATGTAGGATTGGCGTGATGTGATTCTTTTGTTGTTTTCATGGTCGGAGATAATTAGGAGAAATTTCAATCTCGGAAAATTGGGTTTCCCCATTCCACTCCTCCTTGTCGTATCCAAATAATGTCAAGGGCCAACGACAAATATAACTTTTAAAGTCCTTGGTTTGACTCGGCAGGGTTTCAACCCCATGACATACCACATTTGAAGCCTGTCCCAAAATCAGCTGACATTCCCGTCTGACTAGATCTAGTCTTTATTTGGGAATTTGTATTATTGAATGGATTTGAGAATTTCCTAGCTCGCTGATTCCTCGCAGTGATACATTTATAACCCCAAACTGTCCTTTTGTATATTTCAGGTAAGTCACCATCACCATTCCTCTCCATCGTGTCCAATTATTTACTGAAGCTACTTGGTAAGTACTTGATGTTTGATATTCACAATTGTGCGTAATGCTTTGGCATTGCGGGTAATCAGGATCGCGAATACAGACCAAGGCAGCCAGTTCTAAGGACGTCTATTACGTCGCCGACTAGCGGAATTCTTTAGAACTATGTAACAAACTCAAACGCCGACTAGTGGGTCTTTGCTAAACCTGGTCGCCAATCGGGTAAACAGGACTTGATGACGGGCGTATTATGCAGTACACTCGAACTGCCGATGTGCCCCTTTTCGGGAAGACTTTTGCTATATAAGGCGGCGCAGCGACGGGGTTTGGTCATTTCGACCGGAGGAGCCAGGAGACAATAACCAGCCTTAAATTGGCCTCCCACCCACCCTACATGTGAAAGTGGAAAGTAGGGCCATAACATCTCTAGCCTCGTGAGCTGACATTTGTATAACCTGACGTTTAACTTTCCTTAATTAAAAATGCTATAACTATATTTGCTGTGTTCACGTTTTTCCTGATTATATACTAACGCTTACGAACACAATTTAGTTTCAGCAGCAAAATATTTGATCTGGTTAGCGATCATGCACTGCACCTTGAAAACAGCTGGGTTTGACAAGAACATTTCTCTCAGTTCGATGGTACAAGTAATGAGGACAACTAATGACTGTCAAGTAATGGGCTCAGGTAATGAGGTCAAGTAATGAGGTCAAGGATGGGTGTCAAGAAATTATGTCAAGTACTGTCACTTGACACCATTGCTTGCCCCCATCACTTTGTAAAATATTCCGATAATCAGCAGAGGGGGTAAATAGAAATCCTCTATTATTATTCTGTGTGGCCAGCCAAGAGTGTGTGTATATGTATGTTGTATATATATATATATGGCTTGGCCCATGCTTGAAGGCAGCTAATTAGCGACAGAGGGATGATTGGCAGGGCTGTGTGAGTGCACTCAAGGTCTGGCTCTCTGCTGAGGTAGGGGTAAATGCACACAGGGGTCAAGGTTGGTGGTGGCCACAGGCCAACCAGCTCTGGTGGTGGACAGAACACTGGTGGTCATGGTAACCAGAAATGCTGAGTCCCTATTGGATGAACTAGGAATGCTGCATCCCTATCGGTTGGAGTGAATGGCATGATCCTATACCAAGAATCCATGTACTATATAAAGAATAAACCAGATGGCTGGACTCTCTTACACTTTACTCTCTTCCTTTCTCTTTGTCTGTATTGTTTTCCTCATAGCCTACGTACACAGCCACAGATCCGAGCATTGGTTTCTACAACTTGACCCCATTACTTGATATCATCACTTGAGCCCATCACTTGACCCCATCACTTGGCTCCATTATTTGATATCATCACTTGACCCCATTACTTGAAATCATCACTTTAGACAATTACCTGATATCACAACTTGACACAGTTATTTGACATCAGTACTTGACCCTTTACTTGATACTATCATGAACTGACACCCATTTTTTGGGCATCATTACTTGACACTATTACTTGGCACCATTTCTTGACACCCATCCTTGACATCATTACTTGACCCAGTTACTTGACTCTCATTACTTGCCCCTCATTGATTGACCCAATAATTTGACACCAGGATGTGACATCATGGTGTGACACCATCACTTGCCCCCATTACATGACCCCCCAGTAGATAAACCATCACGTGACACAATTTCCTGGCGTCCATCATTTGACCCCATTAATTGACCCACATCTCTGCAACCCTCCCACCCCCACCTACCCACCCACATGCGGAATATACTCTCCTTGCATTGACCAATGTAACCAACCAAAAGGTCAATCGGTGAATTCTGTGATTTCATCAGAAGGGCAAAACTAATCACAGAATACTTTAGTCGTGAATAAATACATCCGCTTCCCATGCGAATCGAATCGAATGCCAGTGAATTGCATTAGCAGCGGCAAGCGTGGGCCCACTGACACTAACATGCTTATAACCCCACCAATAGGCCGGAAGTGTCCGGTTTGATCATGCGCAGTTGGCGCCGCCAAGTGTAAGTGTATACACAGGCACTTCCGGTTTCTTCCTACCCCGTTTCTGGCGCGCTCGCTTCTACTTCCTGTATGCCGACTTGTGCATCCGGTTTCCGGTGCTGATGTAAAAGGCTTCGCGGATCCACTATTGTGGGAAAGTGGCATACTGAGAGGGTATGGGTGTGTGGGAGGGAGGGAGGAGCGATATGAGGAGGAGAACTCAGTGAGCGATAATAGCGGTTTTGTGTATCGTTGTTGGCATGGCTGAAGCTTGTACATTTACTTAAGAATGTCCACTACCAACGCTGAGTGATAATAGGGGTTTTAGGATTGGTGTTGGCACAGCTGAAGTTTGTTCATTTACTTAAGAATGTCCACTACCAACCCTGAGCGATAATAGGGGTTTTAGGATTGGTGTTGGCACAGCTGAAGTTTGTACATTTACTTAAGAATGTCCACTACCAACCCTGAGCGATAATAGGGGTTTTGTGGGTTGTTGTTGACACAGCTGAAGTTTATACATTTACTTAAGAATGTCCACTACCAACCCTGAGCGATAATATGGGTTTTGTGGATTGTGGTTGGTACAGCTGAAGTTTGTACATTTACTTAAGAATGTCCACTCCAAACCTGAGCGATAATAGGGGTGTTGTGGGTTGTCGTTGGCACAGCTGAAGTTTATACATTTACTTAAGAATATCCACTACCAACCCTGAGCGATAATAGGGGTTTTGTGGATTGTTGTTGGCACAGCTGAAGTTTGTACATTTACTTAAGAATGTCCACTACCAACCCTGAGCGATAATAGGGGTTTTGTGGGTTGTTGTTGGCACAGCTGAAGTTTGTACATTTACCTAAGAATGTCCACTACCAACCCTAAGCGATAATAGGGGTTTTGTGGGTTGTTGTTGGCACAGCTGAAGTTTGTACATTTACTTAAGAATGTCCACTACCAACCCTGAACGATAATAGGGATTTTGTGGGTTGTTGTTGGCACAGGTGAAGTTTGTACATTTACTTAAGAATGTCCACTACCGACACCCCCTCTGATGGCCACGGCAAGAACCACTTACACAGATTTGATCCTACATATCCATAATAGATTTTGGCACACTTAATAAAGTGGCATAGTGTGACGAAGGTTAACATTTCAAAATCAAAGCAATTATCTAGTTTTGATTCTGTTGAACCTGTTATTGCTGACATCTATGCGGCAAGAATGTTGACGTCCGTGCCAACATCAATTTAGCATATTTTCACCTCAAATATGTCCAATGGTAGTCATTTATACATAATAATATAAGTAAACGTTGCTTCAAAATGAAGTATGGTCGATCATATCCGACCAACGTAGTATATTTATCTGTGGGGGAAAAAAGGCAGAAATTTAAAACCATCGGAATATGCAGATATCTGGGTTCGATTCCCACTCTGAACTAGGTCTCTCCGAGGGTCAGCAAACCCCAGAATACAGCATCGTGGTGAAATGCCACATACACGGGTTGGCGCAGGTAGGGAGCCTAGATCGAATAAGTAGTTAGGATCATGGCACCCGGAATGGCAGTTTTGCGGGTTCAAGTGCCGCTCTAGGCATGGTGTATAATGTTTGCTTGCAGCACCTCTCATGTATGTATCCATTGCTTTAACACTAATAGCCACATTGTGCTACGGAATGGTTTTAAATGTGGAAAAGGCTTCTTTGAAATAAATCCAAGCCCTCTTTAATGTATATCTGAAGGGTTTATGCACAAAACCACGTAAACGCCAATCCAAAAATATAGTTTAAATTAAAGATGTTTACATGAAAATAATTTAAATTCTCACTAATTCCACTTTTTATATCATCGTTATGGAGCAATGGACAACAAAGTAGGAATATTCTATTTTTTGGTGGTTTGATTCCAATGTTTATCTCCATTTTTGGATTGGCATTTACATGGTTTTGCGCCTGAACTCTTTATGTGTTCTATATATGAACCGTTGGCTGGAGGGTTTGACAGCAGAATTCCCAATAAAAAAGCCTCCAGTGATGGTTGGTTGATTGTCGGGAGTTTGACGTCCTGGCAACATCTAAGGCCATATCTGGACGGGTACTGACTTGTGACAGGGTGCATTCATGGGAACGTCATAGTGCTTCCCCACTGGGAGACGATGCAACCAGCACCATGACCTGATATTCCACTCAGTCACATTATCCTGCCACTGAGCCAACCATTCCTTGCCATATCCTATTTATTCCGAGCTCCGAGCTAGGAAGCGACAAGTATCAATTTTTAAATCATTTGTTTGCCGGGACCAGGATTCAAACTTGTGGGTTCGAATCCCATGATCTACTAAAACGGGTGACGGATGCTCAACTAATTCGGCCATCCCGTCTGGTCCAGCGACGGTGTTATTAGGTCAGTACCACGGGTCACATGCCAAAGGTCACCCAATGTAGGTCATTCACAAGTCTTGCACAATATCTCATGCAAATATCTTATCTACTATTGGTAATGCATGTAGGCCATCCAAGGTTAATTATCTGCAGGTGTCAGTCAACCATGATAGGAATGTGACCCATAAACAAGGTCACCCACCAGAGGTCATCATTCAGAATTATGCCGATGTAGATGATCCACAGGTCACCACTCATGCATACATCACCCACCCATAGGTCACCACTAGAGGGCACTACCACATGTCACCACCCATATATATATCACCCACCCACAGGTCATCACTAGAGGGCACCACCACAGGTCAAAACCCACATATACATCACCGATCAACAGGTCACTCACTAGAGGCCGCCATTAGAGATCACCACCAACATATACATCACCGACCAACAGATCACTCACCAGAGGGCACCACTAGATGTCACCACCAACATATAATTCACCCACCCACAGGTCACTCACCAGAGGGTGCCACTAGAGGTCACCACCAGCATATACATCACCCATCCACAGGTCACCACTAGAGGGCACTACCACAGGTCACTACCCATATATACATATCCCTCAAACAGGTCACTCATCAGAGGGCGCTACCACAGGTCACGACCCATATATACATCACCCACCAACAGGTCACTCACCAGAGGGCGCCACCACAGGTCATCACCAACATATGCATCATCCACCAACAGGGCACTCACCAGAGGGCGCCGCCACAGGTCACCACCCATATATTCATCACCCACCCACAGGGGGCGCCACGCCCCCGCTTAATAGGTCACCTACGCCCCACGCACATTGCACACCCACACCCACACTTCCACCCGCACCCCTGGCCCTCCTATCCCCGCCCCACTCAGGAGCCTGCAGAGGGAGCCACTAGAGCTAAAAGGTCACCCCTAGGGGTCGCCTCAGGAGCTGTCGCTGTCAGCCTTGGTGGGCGAGGTGACATGTCTCCCCTGGTGGCGGCCCGGGGCCCTCCACCACCGGGCGGGGCTGCGGGGGGGATATGCACGGGGGGACTGCCGGGGGCTGCCGGAGGCTGCGTGAGGGTGCGGGTGGCTGGGGGGGGGGGGGGATGGGCGGGCTGCGGGGGTCGGGGAAACAAATACCCGGCGTCTGACCGCACAACCCAAGCCCCCCGCCCCCAACCCACCCCCAACCCCCACCCCCAACCCCCAAACCCCAACCCCCAACCCCCAACCCCCAACCCCCTTGATGTATCTCACAAAGGTCGCCGTGTCCCAGCGTCATTAAGGTGGTGTGCACTGATGTTCTGTGTGTCGTCTTCTGTGACTGATTGACTGCAAGTTGTCGTCTGCTGTGACTGATTGACTGCAAGTTGTCATCTGTTGTGACTGACTGCCTGAAAGTTGTTTTCTGCTGTGATTGACTGCCTGCAAGTTGTCATCTGCTGTGACTGATTGACTGCAAGTTGTCATCTGTTGTGACTGACTGACTGCAAGTTGTTGTCTGTTGTGACTGACTGCCTGCAAGTTGTCGTCTGCTGTGGCTGATTGACTGCAAGTTGTCATCTGTTGTGACTGACTGCAAGTTGTTGTCTGCTGTGACTGACTGGCTGCAAGTTGTCGTCTGCTGTGACTGACTGACTGCAAGTTATTGTCTTCTGTGGCTGACTGTCTGGCAAGAATTGTTCTCTGCTCTGACAGGATGACTGACTGTATTTGCAGTGTGCTCTGACTGATTGGCCACAATTCTCGTCTAACTACACTTCTCATCTGACTGACGTCTGAAAGTGTTGTCTGCGCCTCTGTGAAAAAACCTCACAATTATTGATAAGTGTCTTTGTTTCCTTTACTTATCCACTCTGGACTTGTTCGTCGGCTATAACTCTGCGTAATTAGTATGTATGCAATCTCGTATCGGCGGGTGATATCCCATTGAGAATACACAATCAAGAATGGGCCCTGACATCGAAACCCACTGCGACAGTGAAGTCACAGCGCCTGTGGTAGTGACGTCACAGCTTCTGTAACAGTGATGTCACAGCGTCTGTATCTAATGGTTTTCAACGTGGCTCCTGTTGAGGCTGGTGGCAACTACATAATGGCGACAATTGCCTCATCTTTGCTCTCCTTACTGGCTGACAATATGGATTTTAGTTATCTCTGCCCTCCCGCCCTCATCTTGACCACGGTTCCCCTCTCTTCTCACTGGAGACACCCCCCCCCTCCCACCCTAACTCCACTGTTGAACCCTCCCCCACCCCTCTCCTCCCAAGCACTACCCTGCATCACACTCCCACCCACCCACCCACCCACCCAGCTAGATGAGCCTCAGAGTCAGAGCTGTCTGCTGGTGTGTATTGGTGTAGGTGCAGTGTGGTGTGGTGGTGGTGTGGTTGTATGGTGGTGGTGTGGTTGTGTGCTGGTGTGGTGGAGTGCTGGCGTAGTGGTAGGGTGGTGTGGTGGTGTGGTGGTGTGGTGGTGTGGTGGTGTGGTGGTGTGGTGGTGTGTTGGTGTGGTGGAATGCTTGTGGGATGGTTGTGTGGTTGTGTGGTGGTGTGGCAGTGGAGTGATTCTGTGCTGTTGTGGTGTAGTGGTGGCCTGGTGGTGGTGTGGTGATGTAGTGGAATGCTTATGGGGTGGTGTGGTTGTGTGGTGGTTAGGTGGAGTGGTGGTCTATTTGTGTGCCAGTGTTGCGGATTCCGAGGGACACCAGTTTGCCAGGGACACTTCCATTCAAATGCATTGCCAACGGCCGTGAGCAAATCTTCATACAGAAAAAATCAAATATCTCTAAAATCACACCACCTAGAAACAAATCGCTTCGTGCACATACAGAAAACATCTTTCCTATTAAGATTATATTAAATTTATAAGGTTAGGGTTCTTGATTTCTATTAATTTTGAATAAAACTAATGTTTTTCACTGCACATACCATCCAACTCAAGGCATTGTCAATGGCCATGAACACTTTTCATACATAAAATACAGGAAAAGTTAAATATCTCTAAACCGACACCACCTAGAAACAAATCGTTTAGTACACATATAGAAAACATCTTTACCAAAAATATTATATTAAATTTATAAGGTTAGTGACGATGCTGTTCGATATTGACGCATGCGCAGAAGCAATGTGTCCCTGGCAAACTGGTGTCCCTGGGAAACCACAACACTGGTCAGTTGGTCTGGTCGCCTGCTGTCCTTGCCTGCTGGCCTTGCCTGATGGTGTTGCATGCTGGTATTGTGTGCCGGTTTTGCATGCTGGTGTTGCCTGGTGGTGTTGCCTGCTAGTGTTGCCTGCTAGTGTTGCCTGGTGGTGTTGCCGGCATGTGTTGGCTAGTGGTGTTGCCTGGTGGTGTTGGCTGTCAGTGTTGCCTGCTGGTGTTGCCTGCTGGGGTTGCATGCTGGCCTTGCCTGCTGGTGTTAACTGTTGTTGGTGCCTGCTGGTGTTGCCTGCTGGTGTTGCATGCAGGTGTTTCCTGCCGGTGTTGCCTGCTGACTTTGCCTGCCGGTGTTGCCTGCTGGCCTTGCCTGCCGGTGTTGCCTGCTGGCCTTGGCTGCCAGTGTTGCCTGCCAGTGTTGCCTGCTGGTGTTGCCTGTTGTTGCCTGCTGGTGTTGCCCGCTGGCATTGCCTGCTGGTATTGACTGCTGGCCTTGCCTGCTGGTGTTGCCTGCTGGCCTTGCCTGCTGGTGTTGCCTGCTAGTGTTGACTTGTTGCCTGCAGTGTTGCCTGCTGGTGTTGCCTGCTTGTGTTGCCTGCTGGCCTTGCCTGCTGGTGTTGCCTGTTGGCCTTGCATGCCGGTATTGCCTGTCCGTGTTGCCTGCCGGTGTTGCCTGCCAGTGTTGCCTGCTGGTGTTGCCTGCCGGTGTTGCCTGCCGGTGTTGCCTGCTGGTGTTGCCTGCTGGTGTTACCTGCTGGTGTTGCCTGTTGGTGTTGCTTCTGCTATTTCATTCCTTCTCATTCTATTCCTTTCCTTCTTTACTTCATTAGTTCCTTTTGTACATCACTTCAACCACACTTCACCCTGTCCTCCCCACCTGCTCCTATTTCATTACTTTCTCTCCATTATCACTACTTCCGGCCTTGTTTTCCTTCCTTCATGCATTCCTTCTCATTCCATTCCTTTCCTTCTTTACTTCATTAGTTCCTTCTGTACATCATTTCAACCACACTTCACCCTATCCTTCTCCTTCCCGCTCTTCGTTTGTCCCTGTAACCTTCCTTGTACTTTACTCCCTTCCTTACTTCTAGCCATCCTTCTGTTCCTTCTTTCCTCCTTTTATTCCTTCACTCCTTCCTTAGCTCTCTTCTCCTTCTTTTTGTCTCTCCGGCTTCATTCCTTGTTTACAATCTTTCCGCCTTCCCCTCTTTCTTCCTCGCTTAGAATCCTTCTCTTCCCTCTGTCCTCCTTTAATTCCTTCACTCCTTCCTTAACTGTCATCTCCCTCCTTTTCTCTATCCTTCCTTCCTTCCTTTCTTCCTTCCTTCCTTGCCACTCCCCCCAATTAATTCCTTCCTGACCTCCACTCCAACTCACACCACCAACAACAAACACCTCTCTGCACCCTGTATACTGTGATCATATGGTGTCGATGTGTGTATATGGAGGGGGGGGGGTGTCACAAAGAGGCTGTGGAGACTGTCACGTGACATGCTGCAACACCCTATCGATCACTTCATAACATCGTTCTATTTATAGTGGGATTATATTAGAGGTGTGCTTAGCATTCTACCGCAATACCATTCCTCCAGCAGGCTAGGACAAATTGGCGCAGCAGCAAACACTCGGACTACAGGAGGAGGGAACAACTAGAGACCTCAGTGGGGGGTCGGTGTGTATGTGTGTCTGTGTGTGTCTGAGTGTGTCTGAGTGTGTCTGAGTGTGTCTGAGTGTGTCTGTGTGTGTCTGTGTGTGTCTGAGTGTGTCTGTGTGTGTCTTTGTGTGTCTGTGTGTATGTGTGTATGGATCTGTGTGTGTCGTCTGTATGTCTGAGTGTGTCTGTGTGTGTCTGTGTGTGTCTGTGTGTGTCTGTGTGTGTCTGTGTCTGTCTGTGTGTGTCTGTGTGTGTCTGTGTGTGTCTGTGTGTGTCTGTGTATGTATATGTGTGGCTGTGTGTGTATGTATGTGTCTGTGTGTGTCTATGTGTGTATGTGTGTGTATGTGTGTGTATGTGTGTGTGTGTCTGTGTGTGTCTGTGTGTGTCTGTGTCTGTATGTGTGTATGTGTGTGTATGTGTGTGTCTGTGAGTGTCTCTGTGTGTCTGTGTTTCTGGGTGTGTCTGTGTGTCTGTGTGTCTGTGTGTGTTTGTGTGGGTCTGTGTGTGTCCTTGAGTGTCTCTGTCTGTCTGTGTTTCTGGGTGTGTCTGTAGATGGAAGTGAATTTGCATCAGAAATGTTAACAGTCTGTAGTTCTTGTGTCTCTCAGAGTCAGCACAATTTGATGCTTCGATTCGAGGCTTTCTGGCGAACTGTGGAATGACTGTTCTATTGAGGGTTTATCCACCGGGCACCCCATGAGATCTGTGGATCGGATACAAGGGGGGGGGGGGCCGTTGGTGAGAGCACTGGCTGGCTTGGTCGTGTATTGGAACCTTGGTTAAGTCACTCCGAATGACTTACAAATTTGATACTTGTCGTTTCGTAGCCAGGTGCTCGGCATTAATAGGATAGGCAAGGACTGGTTTGCTCAGTATCAGGATAATATGACTGAGTCGGGTAGTGGTGTCATCGTGCCAACAATCTGGTTTCCCAGTGGGACAGCACTATAAAGTCACCATGAGTACACACTGTCATAAGTCGGTACCGGTCCTGATATCACCTGACATATTGCCTGACGTAAAAACACCAAAAAACAAACATGGATATGTGCAATGAATACGATCTGCACCTACACGCACCCATCCACACACACACATACACTCAGGCGGTGGCTGCTGCACTCACTCATGCCTCAGTTCTCATGTCTCATGTCTCGGGTCTCAGGTCTCAGGTCTCAGGTCTCAGGTCTCAGGTCTCATGTCTCGGGTCTCGGGTCTCAGGTCTCAGGTCTCAGGTCTCAGGTCTCAGGTCTCGGCTATTGTGTCTCCCCCAGGTCAGGTTGATGTCTGGAATTCTCTAATTGCTTTGACACGAGCACGAGTCCCGCTGTCACTGACACATTGCCTCGACTGCCACCCCCCCACCCCCTCCCCCCCATCACACAACCTCGACCTTACCGCTGTCCCACCCCTTGCTCTGCCTCTTTCCAGTGTAAGCCTGCACTGACCTCTCAGACAAGGAGCCACATAAACAGGTAGGCGCGGATAGGGTAGTGACCTCATGGAGCCGAGGAGTATAGCTATCACGCTGGCCTATCACACTGCAAAACATGTGGGTTCGATTTCCGCTCTGGGCGTAATATTTTCCATTTTCATCACCCCCCAAAACCCGTCTTCCCACCCCTCCCTTTCCTCCCCCTCCTGCTGCCCCACTCGCCCTTCTCCAGCACCCCTTTCCTGACTCTTCCTCCTTCCCTACCACTGCTCTTTTCCCCACATTCACTTCCTCCTCCCTTCTCCATTGTTCTCCTCCTCCCTCTCCTCCTCCTCTTCCACCTCCTCCACAATATCCCTCTCCTCCTTCTCCTCATCCTCCCCGACCCTTCCTCCCTTCTCCCCCTCATCCCCTCTCCCCGTCCTCTCCCCTACTCCTCCTCCTCTCACCGCCACCCTTATCCTCCCCTCCCCCTCCCTCGCCGCCCCCCCCCCCCCCCCCCCCCCCCCCCCAACCACCAGCAGGGAGTTCCTGTGATCACCCCAGACGGCTTCTCCCCGCGTCTCCCAACCACCACTCTCCTGCAACCTCCGCTGGGAGAGTGCAGCGCCGTGCCGCTCGCACCGCCAACACCGGACGTTGCCAATGACGTCACCGACAAATATGGCGCCGTCCTCCAGAGGCAGCCATCTTCTCCTACACAGTGCCGCCTCCCAACCAGATTTGTCGTCTCTCTATTCATAGCCTCGAACCCAAGGCGCCACATCCGGCCGCGCCAAGCTGGCAGACGGCTGCGCTCTTCCCGCCATTTCTCTCCAAATGTCGTCTGCTGCTCGTCGGGTGTCGCGCTCTCCGCCCCTAGATGCCATCTGGCCCCCGGTGGGCCGGGTGTGTAAGTGTGTGGGGGGGGGGAGCTGCTGTTGAAACCCTGCTCAGCACCACTTCAGAGATCCGCTAGAAATTGCATTAGAGGAGACAAGTCTGGGCTGAATTTACAATCTGCAGCCGATCCCCGCCTCTCTGGCATTTTATTGAGTTAGCATTTCAGCAGCGGCCCCGCCGCTAATTTGCCAATCCGAGACCAGATCCGTCGGCGACGCTCGGCTGTGCTCGGTGGTGTTCGGCTGTGTTAGGCGGGTTTTCGGCGCTGTTCGACGGCGTTCGGCGGTGTTCAGCGGTGTTTGGCGGTGTTCGGCGGTGTTCGGTGGTGTTTGGCGGTGTTCGGCTGTACTCGTCACTGTTGACAAGTGTTCGGCAGTGTCTAACGGTGCTCAGCGACACTCGGCAGTGCGTAGCAGTGCTCGGCAGTGTTCGGCGGTGCTTGAGCATGCTCGGGAGTGCTCTGCAATCCTTGGCAATGCTCGGCAATGCTCGGCAATGCTTGGCAATGCTAGGCAGCGCTCGACAGTGTTGAGCAGTGTTCAGTGCTCGTCGGCGCTCGTTGGTACTCGGTGGTGCTCAGGGGCATCGCTTGGCATCGCTTGGCATCGCTCGGCATCGCACGGCATCGCTCAGCAGTCCTCGGCGGGAATGCTCGGTTGTAATCGGCATCGTTCGGCATCGCTCGCCAGTGCTCGGCATTGCTCGGCATTGCTCGGCAGTGCTTTGTGGCAACGCTCGGCTGTGATCAGCATTGCTCGGCACCAACATATAGTGCTCGGCAGGGCTCAGCACCGCTCGGCATCGCTCGGCGGTGCTGCGCTCCGGTCGGACGTTGAGGCTGGCGCCTCCTGTCGGAATTAAATCAATATGAATTCGAAGACGCCCTGACTGTCGCCCGACGTGGTCCCGCTCCCAATGCTGTACACTCTTGTTTGTTTTATCTACACCCTGATCCCCTCCTCCCCCCAGGATATTATCTCTTTTGCTCTAGATCGATATCTGTGTATTTAACAAAAGTATAAACTAACTTTGTTTATAATATTGTAGTAGTCTGCACTGACTTCTCAGGCAAGGATCTGCTTAGAAAGGTATACATGGGTGGGTTGATTACATCAGGGACCTTAGGTGGTGTAATGGTTAGCACACTGACCTGGAATGCAAGAGATGTGGGTTCGACTCATGCTCTAGGCGCGATATTTCCCAGTTTCATCACCCCCACGACAGTATTACATAATGTCTGTAGTGTATTTTCTAGTATTATCCAAGAAATTATCGTTTTCGCTCCAGGACTTGCAGACTCCGATAAAAATGTCATCAGACTTTCTTTGAAACAGTGTCAGGATAATGTGTCTGAGTGGGATATCAGGTCATGGTGCTGGCGGCCTGGTTTCCCAGTGGGGCAGCAGTGTAAATAGGAGTAGGCTAGTCTAGTAATAAGAGTAGAACAAAATAAAATACATATATGCCAAGAAAATAAAAAAAAACTAACATAGGCTACTAACCATACCAACCAATTATCTATCTGCTACTTGAATGCAGGCAATCAAATACCTTATCAGCAGCCACTGTGTGGTAAGATAACACCAACACGACAACTGGCCAGCATTGAAAACAAGCCTGGCTACCCAGGCTTATATGCTATGGAGAGTATAAATACTGCCTCAATAAAAAAATAAAAAAGTCACCATAAGCGCACACTGTCAGAAGTCGGTACTCGTCCTGATATGACATTGGATGTTGCCAGGACGTAAAACAACAACAAACAAAATAAATCTTTAAAACATAAAAAACTATGTATTATATGTGTACACTTGATAACTATTAAGCCTCTCAAACAGGTGAACTATGAGTTAACCCTGACCTTGTTGCAATAATCACCAGTGTTTCGGGCGTAACACTTCATATCAGGCAATGACTGCTTAATATGTGTACAAAATGGCGAGACATGTTGAATCACAACTGGGTGTTGTCAATAATGAAACACTTCACCACGCCAGTGCATCAAATATCACCCACCGTAACGGCAGACGACATTCCGTGAGGATGTCAGGCGGGTGTTAAAAATACGGGGTCCACCTATACCAGATCACGGACCGGAAATGGTTAACGACCTTTTCCAATGCGCAGCCACCCGCTGCAACGGGCGCCATTTTTTGTGTCGTGCTATTTTTAGAACAAAGAGGCCAATTTTGGAGACTTTCCAAGCGCATTGATGTGTCTAGTCTCATCTGGGTTCCAACAAACCAGAACGAGGCTTCAATGGAATGCTGGGGGGCAGTGGGGGGGGGGGGGGGCTGTCATGTAAGGCATTGTCATGTGGATGGAGCCTCACATGGATCTTAGAGGGCGGGTGTTACACAAGAATTGCACACTGTGTCTTTGTGTGTGTCTATGTGTGTATGTGTGTGTATGTGTGTATGTGTGTATGTGTGTATGTGTGTGTATGTGTGTGTCTGTGTGTGTATCTGTGTATGTGTGTGTATGTGTATGTGTGTGTCTGTGTGCATGTGCGTGTGTCTGTGTGTGTCTGTGTGTGTATGTGTGTATGTGTGTATGTGTGTATGTGTGTATGGGTGTGTATGTGTGTGTATGTGTGTGTATATGTGTATGTGTGTGTATGTGTGTGTCTGTGTGTATGTGTGTGTCTGTGTGTATGTGTGTGTCTGTGTGTGTCTGTGTGTATGTGTGTATATGTGTATGTCTGTGTGTATGTGTGTGTCTGTATCTGTATGTGTATGTCTGTGTGTGTATGTGTGTGTCTGTGTGTGTCTGTGTGTATGTGTTGCTCTGGGTGTTTCTATGTGTATGTCTGTGTTTGTTTGTGTGTGTCTGTGTTTGTATCTGTGTATGTGTGTGCATGTGGCTTCTATGTATGAGTTGGTGTGTGTCTGTGTGTGTTGGTGTGTGTCTGTGTTTTGGTGTGTGTGTCTGTGTATGTGTTTGTCAGTTTGTGTATGTGTGATTCCATGTGTGTGTCCGTGTGTGTCTGTGTGTGTCTGTGTGTATGTGTGTGTCTGTGTGTGTATGTGTGTGTCTGTGTGTTTGAATGGGTGTGTGTCTGTGTGTGTATGTGTGTGTCTGTGTCTGTGTGTATCTGTGTGTGTCTGTGTGTCTGTGTGTATGTGTGTCTGTTTGTGTGTGTGTCTATGTGTGTGTCTGTTTTGTGTGTGTGTCTATGTGTGTCAGTGTGTGTCTGTGTGTTTCTACGTGTGCGTCCATGAGTGTCTGTGGGTCTGCATGTCTGTGTGACTGCATGTCTGCGTGTATGTGTGTGTCTCTGTGTGTCGGTATGTTATTCATAACAGAGAATAATTGCTGAAGTTCCTTGCTGACAGTGATTCAAGGAAACAGAACATTCTGATGAAGTGGTTTAGGTTAAAGCTGCATAGTCCGATGAAATATCAAATTTTCAAAATCAAACCAATTATCTACATTTGATTTTACATATCTAACTTAGATACTGATGCACTTATTAAGCATTTATTGTTGCGTAGAAGGCAATACTGAGCCAATTTAACAGAACCTGTTACTGCAGAAGTCTATGGTGTCAGAGTTTTGGCAAGCTTGCCAAAACTAAATTTCCATGTTTGCACTCAAAATATCTCAACGGTTTACCATTTAAATTAAAATCAACTTTGAACTAATGTAGAGTAGATACTAGTGATCGATCTAATATATTTATCTCAGAAAAAATACAGAAATTCAAAACCATCGGACTATGCAACTTTAAGCTAAGGTGAAAGTATTGAATTGTCTGGGGATCTGGTGAAGCAACAAACCAACATTTTTCAACATGCACTGATGTATTTAAAGGTAGGATGAAGTGATTAACTGTGGGTTAAGTGCATTCTAACGGAACAATCAGTTATCCGGCAATATCATTTATCAGTCACCCTACACGTCCCAACATTTGTTTGTGTGTTTGTTTGTTTAACGACCCCCCAACACAAAAAGTAGACGTCGGCTATTGGGGGTCACAGGTCCTGGCGGGTCCTAACGATAGCGGATTAGTGATGGGCAACCTGTATTTGAAGAGTCCAGGTGCAAAACCACGTAAACGCCAATACAAAAAATGGAGATAAACATTCGAATGAAACATACAATTTTATTTTGTTATATTCATACCTTTGTGTTCATTGCTCCATAACCATGTAGTTATATTAAATGTGGAATTAGTGAGAATTAACATTATTTTCAGGTAGAAATCTTTTATTTAAACTACATTTTTGGATTGGCGTTTATGTGGTTTTGCGCCTGAAATCTTCATTTGTAAATTGTGGGTGATTCAACATCAGAGCCTTATCCTTCTCCTAAGCTCCCTGGTGGGTTTCTCTGGTACTATCACTACCCTGCAACCCACGTTATACCATCACGTGACACCATCACGTGACACCATCACGTGAAGCAGTCGACATTGATTTATGCATATTACATGGCATTGTAATATGAACGAAGGGTGTCGTTGTTGATACTCCATGAATAACGTCGATAATAATCTACAGTGAAGTGAGTTGAGTTTTCTTTAACCACAAGCATGAAGAAAGGTTCACTCTATCGCTTCCCCAACGGGCGATATTCCAGGCGAACAACCAAGCAATTCATCTAAGATTAAGTTCAATTTGAAATTCTTTCAACACATTTCTATTTTATTTCATTCATCTAAATCTCAAGCTGAGATGGCCGAATGAGTTGAACGCTCAATTCCCTTGTGACAGGTCGTGGGTTCGAACCGGTAGCCGAATCAAAGAAATGACTTAATAATTTATACTCGCTGATACCTAGTTTGGTGCTTGGCAATAACAGGATGGGGTATGGAATAGTAAAATGATAGAGACCAATTGTTCGTGGTTGAAATTTACTCCTAAAATGACTGACACAGAAATGACAGAAATGTGGGTTCGAAGCCCGATCTAGGCGCGATTATTCCAGTCCACCGGACGCTCTAGTCAAATTGTAAAATATTCCGAGTTACGGCATCGGGGGGAATGCAAATGTTCTATTACTAAACAGATGTACATGACCAAGTGCATGTATATGTATATATATGTAAGTGCTGGTGGTGCCTGAGTGGGATGTAAATAGACATAGTGGTGCTGACAGGGCTGTGTGTAAGGGCACTCAGGCCCTACCCCACCCCCCTCTACTGGGTAGGATCACCACACTCAGGGTCAAGGTTGATGGTGGCCAGGGGGGCCATACAGCTTGTGGTGGTGGTGGGCAGACCACTGGTAGCCATGGGGACCAGGAATGCTGGATCCCCATTAGTAGGGCCAAGAATGCTTGTTTCCGATTGGGGGAAAAGGGTGGGGTGATACTCTACAATGAACCCATGTACCATATAAATAATAAACCACCGGCTTGATTATCTCTCTTCCCTTACCTATTATACTCTTCCTTTCTCTTTGTCTGTATTGATTTCACTATAGCCTGCCTATACAACCACAGATTCGAGTCCTAGTCTTTACAAAATGGTAGCCCACAGGCTTCCCGTGCGGAAGGTCGGGAATTCGAATCCCAGCCAAGTCAGACCAATGATTTATGAAATTGGACTTGTCACTACCTAGCCTGGTGCTCGGCATTCATAGGTTAGGACAAGGACTAATTAGCTCTGTATCAGGATAATGTGACTGTGTGGGATATCAGATCAGGGTGCTGGTGTCCCAGTAGGACAGTACTATAAAGTCACCACGAGTGTACACTGTGACAAGTCGATACCCATCCTAATATGATCTTACACGTTGCTAGGATATATAACAACAACAAACAAACAAATCATTCCCTCCCTGTGCTAAGTAACTCCAACCAGACGACATTTTTCTGTAGCAGATGACATTTTTCTGTAGCGGTATATTACATGGTTTCATCCAGGCTTAATCAGGGAAATGGTGTATTTTCAATCAGGGGAATGGCGTCTTTTGTGTCATGTCACGTGATACCTACCCTGTGCGGTCAGTATAAAGGCCCTGTCACACTACGACGTTTCCCACCAACGCGCGTCAACGTGTTGCAATTTTGGGTGAAATGTCGGTACATGTCCGGTACGTTACCTGTGCGTTACCGAGGCGTTTCCGGCGCGTCGGTACATAGCAACGTGTGAATTGACACGTCGGAGGCCGTCGGGGCGCGTCGGTCCAGGGCAAAAGTTTTGCGCTTGCACAAAACTTTCGGCGCGCACCGACGCGCGCCGACGTGTTGGAGGGGGCGTTACGGACACATTAGCAACACGTCAAACCCATTGGGGGCATGCCGGCGGAACGCTGGCAGGACGTTGATCAACGTCGGTTAACATTGGCATTTTTTTCGCCAAACTGTGACCGTTCCGTCGGTGCGTCTGCAACGTCCCGCCAGCGGGTTCCCAGTGTGCCATCAGCGTGTTATCGGTGCGTTGTCGGCACTCCAGCCAACGTTGTGTACGCCGGCGTGTTGCCAGCGTGCCTGGACGCATTAGCGGCGGGTCTGGACTTGCTGCCGGAGTGTCCTGACGTGTTGGGGGTGGGTGTGTATGGGTTCACATTATACTGATACGATACCAACTCGCTGCCTCCACACCGTTAATGCGCCGACAGCGCACCGACAACATGCTGACAACACGCTGGGAACCCGCTGGCGGCACGTTGACACTTTCGTCCGCCATGCGTCGAACCTCGTTGGCTGCACGCTAATACCATGCTACTAACCTGTCCAGTTTTCTCCCAAAACACTGAAAAGTTGGACGTCTCTTGACGGGTTGCAAATATTTTGCGCGTTGCCGGCACGCCGGCAGAAACGTCATAATGTGACAGGGGTATAACTGTCACACACAAAGAATCCAACCAATAATAAATACCATTCCTTCGAGGATATAAGGGAAGGTCAAGATATAAAAGCCCTCAATGTTCTATTCCGAAGGAATCATAGAAAGAGGCCATTGTACAGACAAGCTATCTTCTGACACTGAATTGCAAGGCAGCAGCATTCAAGCTGAAATAGCAAAACATTTAAGAAAAAATAAAACCAGCAACAGAATTTTGCTTGAAAATATGCGTATCCCAAAGCTCCAAATATGATCGCTTTGACATAAGATTATTTCTTACATATCTGATGTTTCCTCGTCTTCTTTTCTGCATAGCTAAATATCGTCTGCTTTTGTTTCTCACTATTTAACCAAATTATGAATATGTAGTTTTATTGGGTAACTATATTAATAGAGTGGTTGCAGTGTAACCGGGGCTAGCTGCAGTGATGGTGGGATATATTTCCTGTCCATCCAGTATTTCCAAATCCTTCCAATATTTAAAAACAGATTCCTAACGACACCAGACGACATTTACTTCACATATTATCTTGTTGTTATCAACGCGACAATCCGTGGATAAAAGTGACAAGAACATTTCAGTGAAAATTTACGTCACTGCGTAAATTTGATCCGAAGCAGAGGACAAATAATCAAAACAACAAAACACTACAACAGAATACAGTAAATGGCGACTGGATTGAAATAGTTTCACAGCAGACGACGCCTACTTTAGTAGGACATTGCCCCCTATTGGTGGGTGTCCCTGCTGGGTGATCTTGTCCAGGGCAATCGTCTCAAACCCCAGCCCCCACTCCTGTACTCCCCCACTCCCCCACATCTCCACCCACACACCCACACACCCACACACCCACACACACACGCACCTCCAGTCTCCGCGTCCACCAATACTTGCCAAATAGCTCGTACAGCTAGCCTCTTGGTTTGATCAACACCTAAAGACCTGTACACAGGACACTCCAAGGACAAGCTATGCAAATACTATTTGATACACCAGACACAGTGGCCAATGTGGTAGAGTGCAGGCTTCTCGTGCGGAAGGTCGGGCATGTGAATCCCAGCCGAGATAAACCAATGACTTATAGACTTGATACTTGTTGCTACCTAGCCTGGCGCTTGGCATTAATAGGATAGGACAAGGACTGGTTAGCACAGTATCAGGATAATGTGATTGTGTGGGATATCAGGTCATGGTGATAGCAGCCGAGTCTCTTAGTGGGGCAGCACTACAAAGTCACCATGACTGCGGACTGCCACAAGTCGGTACCCGTCCTGATATGACCTTAGATGTTGGTAGGATGCAAAGCAATAACAAATAAACTATGTGATGTTTCTAGCGAATGTAGTACAATTAACACCAACTCTATTAAAAAACTATTCGGTTAGGAACATATATTTTTTCTGCTGAATAGGTTATTTTGTCAGCACTGAAGAACTGGTCTATCAGCCATCGTTCAAGCGAGGATTTTTTCAAATAAAAAATGGTATATAGAGTATGTATGGCAGTGTATGAGTTACGGTAACAATAGTATTTAACACAATTTGCAACATAAAGCCTATTGGACTATTGATATGTGATACTGCAATGTGATTATTCTGGTGCAGTCCAATCATATTTATATTGTGGTGTTCTCTGTGGCGGAGTGGTTAGAGTGTCTGACTTTTTTTTAGGTCGGACTCCTAATCTGAAGGTCAGTGGTTCGATTCCCCATGCCCCCACCTCTGCCAATTTGGATTTCCACCACAGTGGATAACTTACAGCATCATCAAAGGCCAGTTGCTCTCATACCATGTTTATGTGGTGTGGGAGGTTAAAAATCCCTTGGGTCGGTAAAAGTGTAGGCTCGGGCTTTCTATCGACAAACTGTCTAATGGTGAAAACAAGTCTATTCAGACTTATCCATGACAGGCAGTATAAATCTTCAAGAAAAAAAAAATTACATGGATCGATGCGAGTACATTCATGGCTTTAACTGTTTGGGTGCAGATGCTTTCTTCAGTATTCATTTAAGGTTCTAGTTTGTGTCATGTCAAGTTTTAAAGCAGGTAATGGGTTCGAACGCCATATGACAATTTTATACTTGTCACTACAAGCCTGGCGTTCTGCATTACTAGGATAGGACAAGGAGTCGTTTGGTCAGTATCAGGATAATGTGACTGAGTGGGATATTGGGTCATGGTGCGAGTGGTGCGGTGTCCCAATTTCGGCAGCACTATGAAGTCGCTAGAAAGTGCGCACTGTCACAAGTCGTCCGTACCCGACCTTGGATGACTTCAGATGGTAAAGTCGCCGGCTGGTGGTATGAGTGGTGTGGACAAGCCAATGAGAAATCAATACAGGTAATGAAGGAAAGTAGAGAAAGAGTGAAAGTAGGAGAGCTAGACTCCCTGGTTTATTATCTTATATTGGTTTCTAGAATCCAAGATGGCGGTGGTCACATGGGTTGATCCACCAATCAGGGTTCAATCTGTTGTATCCAAGGCCTTGTCATGCTGGCTACAGTGCCTTGTGGTGGCCAGTGATCCATAAATAACACCTGGGGGGACGGGGTATGTGAGGTGACTCCTCCAAAGACTGTATCTACGAAGTGACACTCCTCCTCGATACTATTTTACTATGCAATTTCTATACCTAATGAGTAATAGTTTACCAACTCCACATATCCCTCATATGCCTTTGGATTGTATATATCACTATTTACCATTATAATAGACAAGTTGCAATTTATTATAGTAGAGTTCACATCTATCCTCTTGTCATTATATCGGAAAATTTTACAAGATGTTACTAGGACATAAAACCACAACAGAAGAAGGTATGGGCAGTTAGCTGTTCAGCTGCGATTAAACGAAGAATGGGTAAGAATCAGTTGGACACATGACAAGTAACGTACAGTTTGTTTTATTTAACAACGCCTCTAGAGAACGTTGATTTTTGTATCATCGGCTATTGGACATCAAACATATGATCATTCTGACATATTTCTTTGGAGAAAACCTGCTGCCGCCACATAGGCTACTCTTTGCGATAAGAAGCAAGGGGTCTTTTATATGCACTTTCCCACAGACATGAAAGCACCCATTGGATGGGAATATTTTCTTTGTTTTTTTTTGGTTCAGATTTTTATTCCAGTTGAATAACTTCTTATTTCAGCACCGAGGCGCTGGTCTTCCGGCCTTAGCAATTATATTCCCATGTTACCTCATCGTGGTTAGCTATGTGAGGTGGCAGTTTGCTGTTTAGTGTTGATAGTCTCCTGATATTAAAGTTGCATAGTCCGATGGTTTTGAATTTCTGTATTTTTTCTGATATAAATATATTAGATCGATCACTAGTATCTTCTTTACATTAGTTCAAAGTTACTTTTATTTTAAATGGTAAACTTTTGAGATATTTTGAGTGCAAACCTGGAAAATTAGTTTTGGTAAGCTTGCCAAAACTCTGACACCATAGACTTCTGCAGTAACATGTGCTCTTAAATTGACTCAGTATTGCCTTCTACTCAGAAACAAATGCTTAATAAGTGCACCAGTATCTAAGTTAGATATGTAAAATCAAATCTAGATAATTGGTTTGGTTTTGAAAATTTGATATTTCATCGGACTATGCAGCTTCAATGGCCAGACTCGTTAGTTAGTATGTAATGGTCAAAGCAATTATGGAAAGCATATAGAAGGTATTTTCTTTATAGAATTGGAATTTTTACACTTTGGAGGGATAGATATGAACAAATTAAAGCCTAATATGACATAGTAAAAAAATCCAAAATTTTCATTAAACAAATATGGTGTTTTAAAGGCATGAATTTGTTACATGGAGAATGTGGACTTTTCTACAGCCTACTAGACCTTTACTTTGCATAGAATATTACCTGCTAGTCAATGAAATAATAAAAGAAGACTCTTACTGAAAATAAATGTTCATTTTCATGCATATATATGTTTGTTCTATCTAATATTCCATGGTGATTAAAATGGTTCTGGATGTAACTGTCGTCTCCCCTGCTTGTTCCCTGATTGTTTAGTCAGGGAATGTGCTATTCTGTGAATACCAGTGCTTCAACAAGAAAACCCTCTGCAAGCATATTTTGGAGTATCATGACTAGTAATATAATTGTCCTACTAAGCTCTATGAAAAAGAAATTGAAATTGAAATTGTTGACAATGGAATAAGTGACAAGGTAGCCACATGTGATAGCCTAGTGCATAGGGCGTATTCATCCCACGCAAGCAGTCATGGTTCTCCCCTGAGACCGAGTGTAAGTGAAAACACTCACAATGACTGACTGCGCTGATTGTGACTACATAGTATTGCCTCATGAGGTACCATTCTTGGGCTCTTGTCGTTTGGCATTTATGGTATAAGGACAAATAAAAGTGACTGCACCAATGTCGGAACTTTCTGTCATATCATGTCACTGGACCTTGGTGGAGCAGCACTATGAAGCAGCAATTAGTGTGCCCTTGTCACAAGTTGCTTGCTCCTCCCGGCTTGCTGATATGGCGTCCGTCGTATTTTGTTAGGACGCCAAACCCCAAGCTAGCAGCTAAACAAAATTGATCTTTTAAAGAAAAAGAACCAACAACGAACCGCTTGCCTAACTCCAAGTGAACAGACCGTACATTAGAACTTGCTACAACTTTACCAAATGAATACAGACGATAACTTCAGCTTACATTCCAAGTACCAGGTAAATACTCACATTGATCTGACTAATATTGATCTAGTTATATGACACTACTGTTGCCATATTGCTCTGGAGTTTTGGGTTACATATTGCGCTATATGCTGCAATATGTGTATTCAACAGTTATTTTATAATTCACTTTATATACCTTTTTGTGTAAATAACCCTGAATTGAAAAATCGCTGGAAGACCAGTGCTTCAGCGGAATAAAGATATTTACTACAACAAATTAAAATAAAAAGTGTCGAAACTCAGCCGATTGTTGGGCGGTGTGTGGGTCGGGGTGGTGGTTAAATTTCGATTGCTGGTCATTTCCTGACTCAACTGTTGTTTCGTTAGTAGCACTGGCCCCGCGCTGATTCATTGGTGAAGCAAACTCGAGCTCAGATGACTATTGATTCGTCGTCAATATCCGGGTAACCCCGCCTTTTATACTGATGCACAGACACGTGACCTGATTGGCTGAAATCAGGCCTGACAAGTTTTGATATTTTTTCCCCAGACAGTGCAAAGTATACAGCATTGAAACAAATATTACTATCATTATTTTAGGTTTTATTCTTTTTCTCATATAAAGATCTGGTCATTACCCCCCCCCCCCCCCCCATCCGCTCCAGTCAAAATTGGTGATCATCCCTCTCCGTGCCTGAAAAACCGCCCGTCCTGGTTATTTAATTTACTATTTATTTTGTTAACTGTTCAAAATGCGTCGGGCTAGCAGGAATTCAACTTTAATATACATCTTTAAGCGCTTTGACTCGACCAGGGTTCGAACCCCGGGTGCTGAATCCCGCGACCTCCCAGAATGGGAGGCGGACACTCAACTGATTTGGCCACCGTTTTATAGTAAATGAAATGTCTCTATCCTCCAATTAACTAAGTTATGAATGTGTCATATTATCGTGGTTTGATTGTATGAGACCGCCGCCCGCGGCGCTGCCCGCCGCCCGCCGCCCGCCGCCCGCCGCCCGCCGCCCGCCGCCCGCCGCCCGCCGCCCGCGCCGCCGCCGCCGCCCGCCGCCCGCCGCCCGCCGCCCCGCGCCGCCGCCCGCCCGGCCGCCGCCGCCGCCCCGCCGGCCCGCCGCCCGCCGCCGCCGCCGCCGGCCGCCGCCCCGGCGCCGCCCGCCGCCGCCGCCGCCCGCCCGCGCCGCCCGCCGCCCGCTAGCAGACACGGCGCTCCCGCCGTGCCACACCGCCGCCTGTACGGCATCCAAGTGATACATTGCCGGGCGCCCGGTCTCCACTGCCCGCCCCCCTCGTCCACCACTCCCGGCCCCCCCCCCCCCCTCGGGCGCCCGCCCCCCTCCACCCTCCGCCGTCTGACTCCCTTTAGGGCCCCGCAGTAGCCCGTCGTCCACCACATTGATATATCAAGCAGGCGGCAGGCGCCGGCAGCAGGGAGGGGGGAGCTGGGTACAGGCTCGGGGCTGCTCATAACAGCTCAGAACAACTCGTCACAACTCAGAACAGCTCGTCACAACTCAGAACAGCTCAGGGCTCAGAACAGCTCAGCTAGTCACATGCTCAGGGTTGCTCAGAATAGCTGAAAGCTGTTCAGAGCTGGTTAAAGCTCGGAGCTGCTTGAAGGTGCTCGGATCTGCTCGGATCTGCTCGGATTGACTCGGTACTTCTCGGATCTGCTCCGAGCTACTCAGAAGGCTCCGAGCTACTCGGACCGGTTCAGGGGTGTTAGGTGATACTCGAGGAGCTCGGGCATTTCCTGAGCAGCTCACAGCTGGTTTTAGGTTCGGGTATTGCTCGGTGCTACTCGGGTATTTACTGGCACTGTTCAGTGTTGCTTGGATGCGATCGGTGTCTTTCGGTACTGCTGGGGGATGCTCACGGCTAGAGCTGAGCTATTCCGAAGATGTTCGGAGCTGCTTGGAGCCGCTCGCCAATGTTGGGAGGTGATTGGGATTTCTGTGAGCTGCTCGTTAGGTGAATGGTGTTTCTCAGGACTTGTTCGGAGCTGGTCGAGGCTCGCTGGGGTACTCGGGGGCGGCTAGGCTCTCCTCAGGAATGGTCGGGTATGCTCGGGCGGAGCTTTTGGATGGGTACATTAGTTGTCTCTCATTCAGGCGTTAATGTTTGCCATGGTTTGTTGGATGTCGCCCAGGGTTGCCCAGGGTTGCCCAGGGTTGCCCAGGGTTGCCCAACACTGATCCTGGCCATGCGGGGTTGCCGGGATGTGCCGATGGTCGGTGGTCGGTGGTCGGTGATCGGCGGTCGGTGGTCGGTGGGGTTGGCAGAAGCCGGATGAAGTTGCCTGGGGTGTCGGCGGTGAATGTGCAGGGTTGGCGGAAGGAAGGCCGTGGCAGGGGTTGGCAGTGGCTTGCTGGGGAGGTGGGCTGGGGGAGGGGGGTTGACACGGCGTTCCCCGGAAGGGGACGGTGTGAGAGGGGCGGGAGGGGGATGGGCGAAAGGGGTGGGAGGCGTGGCGGGGGGCGGGGGTGGGGTGGGGGTTGCTGGGGCCACTAAGCCCTCCGGCTCCGAATAGCGGCATGGCGCGTAGGGGTGACGGCTGCCGCTAGGCGGCGCTGTCAGAACGGCCCCACACACAGTTGTGGGCGGCGAGCGGAGGGGGCCGGGTGGGCGGCGGGCGGTGGGCGGCGGGCGGCGGGCGGCGGGCGGCGGCGTGGAATAGGATGGAGGCCTTGAGCCGGGAGGATGGGACGGCGAGGCCGGTGCCTGCCACTAACATTGCCGCCGTATCGGACGAGACGGCTTCTCACGCGTTATGGAATGAGGTTTGACCGTCACCTGACTGGCTATCTTAGTGGGCGATAAAATGTGAGGTGAAGGCGATAACAGATGGGGCCTTGGTGTAGGTGTGTCCGGGTGTGTGTGGTGGGAGTGTGGGTAGTGACGGTGTGTGTAGCGGAATGTGTAGCTGCATGTGGTGGGAATGTGTTGTGTGGAGGGAGTGCGTGTAGTGACGGTGTGTGTAGCGGAATGTTTAGCTGCCTGTGGTGGGAATGTGTTGTGTGGTGGGAGTGCGTGTAGTGACGGTGTGTGTAGCGGAATGTGTAGCTGCATGTGGTGGGAATGTGTTGTGTGGTGGGAGTGCATGTAGTGATGGTGTGTGTAGCCGAAAGTGTAGGTGCCTGGTGTGGGAATGTGTGTGTAGTGGGAGTGTGTGTGTAGCAGGAATGTGTGATTGGTGGGATTGTGTGTGATATGGAGTGTATGTTTATATACTGGCAGTGTATGTAGTGTTAATGGAAAGAGTGTTAACATCAAGTAAGATATTAATACAAACAAGGAAGCGTATTCTTCAGTGTTATGTGTGGTCTACTCTAATGTATGGGCTGAGACATGGACAATCTCTAAGAAAATGTACAAACGTTTAGCAGCATTTGAGATGTGGACTTATCGAAGGATGATGAAAATATCATGGACAAAGAAACTTATTTATTTTGGCCACATCATTCGTCAGAGTTCAATATACTGTACATTGTTGGAAGGGAAGGTGAATGGCAGCAGAGGGAGAGGGAGACCAAGAACATCATGGTTTACAAATATTTCACAGTGGACAAGCTTGAATTATTCACAGTCTATCAGAACAGCACACCATCGGGACAAGTTGAGAACCATTGCATCCAACCCTCGACTAGAGGACGGAACTATTGATTGATTGAGTGTATGTAGTGGGGGGTGTGTGTGCATGAAGTGGGAGTGTGTGTGTATCAGGTATGTGTTTTCCTGGAATGTGTGTATGTGTGGTGGGAGTATGTGTTCAGCAGAAATGTGTGTGTGGTGGGAGTGTGTATGTAGTGAGAGTGGGTGTAGGGGGAATGTTGGTGCACTTGTGGTGGGCATGTGTATGTGTGGTGGGAGTATGTGTGGTGGGAGTATGTGTGGTGGGGAATATGTGTATATATACTGGCAGTATGTGTTTAGCGGAATGTGGTGCGAGTGTGTGTGTGTGTGGTGGAAGTGTGTATGCATGAGGTGGAAATGTGTGTGGCAGGAATGTGTGTGATAGCAATGTGTGTACATGTGGTGGTGGTGTGCGTAGCAAGAAAGTATGTGTACATGCGGCATGAGTGTGTGTATAACAGGAATGTATGTGTGTGTGGTGATAGTGTGCGTGTACGTGTGGCGACAGTGTGTGTGTGGTTTATAGAGAGCTTGGTTGGGCGATAATAGGGGGGAAGGTGGAGGGAGCTACAAGCAGGATGGGTGTGGGCGATAAACCGGGACTGTGGGCGATAAAGGGGGAGTAGAAGGGATAGGCCTGGCTTGATGAATGGGGAGCATGCGCAGTAAACTGGTAGTGAGTTCATAGCGGGAAGACCTGACGAAGGCTCCCTATTCCACAAGAGCCCAGCTGAGAGAATTAGGAATTGACTAGCAGGAGCGGACATTGGGCTAGGGGGGGGGGGGGGGGGGGGGGCAACGGGAGAGGGGGAATAAGAAAGGGCTGAGCGATAATTGACAGGGTTCAGCATGAGATTCCTCAATATGGAGTCAGGTGGTTGCCGATGAGGAACTCTCTTGTTGTTTCAAAGGGATTGCGTGGTTTTTCATAGGGAATATTACTAGTGCGGATCGATATAGTGAGTTAATGAGTGAATGTGGGTTTAAGTCCTATCCACATTTGTGGTTAGTATCAACTGCAGCACTGATTTGTGACAGCGCGCGCACATGGTGATAATTATTATAATGCTGCCCAGCTCGGATGCCGAATAATAATTCCTAGTGATAGGCAACGTGGAGACAAGTGTTAAATTTGTAAGTCATTAGATTGACTCTGCTCAGGATTGAACCCACGAACCTTCCACTAGGGAAGCGGGCTCTTTAGCCTTCTCCTCACCCCACAACTAGCCACCATCATGCATAAACCACACTCAGACCTAGCTTACCCTTCCACACAAATCAATGCTGCCCGTCTCACCGTCTCCATGTTCCCGTCCTGATGTTGCTAGGACGTAAAACAACAACAAACAAACAATCTCCAAACTCAACTACTGTCACGCCATCAAATTCTTTACCCCCATTATCAAATTCTTTATTCCATCATTAACTTATTTACCCTCTCATCAGATTATTTACCCCATCAAATCATTTGCCCAAATTATTGATTTCATCATCATAATATATATTTCAGCATCAAATACTTCACCCCACCAGCAAAATCTGTCAAATTCTTCACCTCACCACCACATTGTAAAATATTCTGATAAAACGCATTGGTGGGAGAATGCAAATGGTCTATAATGGTAAATGGTATATAGTGCCAGGTGCATGAATGTATTTATGTAGTTGCTGGTGATCCTTTACTTATGGTCAATAGTTATTGTGTATTAGGTAGATAGTGTGAAAGAGGCACTAGAGATAGTGTGTAAGGGGCACTTAGAGCTCTACTCACGACCCCCTCCCCCCTCTGTTAGTCACGGATCACCACACACTCAGCTCAGGCAGGTGGTGGCCAAGCAGCCACACTGCATGGTGGTGGTGGGCAGATCACTGTAACCATGGTGACACAGGAATGCTTGATGTTCATTGGTGGAACTGTAAATGCTTGATTCTCATTGGAGAATGCGGTCAGGTGGTATGCCATACCAGATCCATGTACCACTATATAATACTAAACCTGAGGGTACAAGCTCTCACTCTACTTTCATTCTTTATACTCTTCCTTTCTCTTCTTGCCTGTATTGATTTCATTATAACCTGCCTAAACTACCACAGATTCCAGCCGTGGACTTTACAACATTGTTTTCCCCCATCATCCAATTCTTTACCCCAACCATCAGAGTATTTACCTCACTATCAATTTCTTTTCCTTGTTATTACATTCTTTGCCCCATCATCAAATTCTTGTCGACCGTCATCAAATTATATTCTGCTGACATAAATGTATTTAACCGCATCCTCAAATGCTTTACCCAATCTGAAATTCTTTACCCATCCTAAAATGTTTTACCCATCCTCAAATTCTTCACCACATCATCAAATTCCTTACCGCATCATCAATATTTTCCACGTGTCATCAAATCATTTCCTCTGTCATCAAATCCTCTCTTCACCATTACTTCTTGATACAAATTAAAAAAATGCCACACATAGAAATGTCTTAAAGTATCTTGGCTAGAATTATTGGTGAAAGACCAATATCCCAGCGTTGAAAAACAAAAGTTAAATACATAATCTAGTTGCCAATAATGCAATTAAGCTATCGTAATAGGGAACTGGTTTATCAACATTTATGACCTTAGATGTTGCCAAGACGCAAAATTCCAACAACCAACCAACCCATAGTTAACTTTGAATAGTGACAACTTACTGAATAGTGAAAACTTACGGAATAGTGAAAACTTACTGAATAGTGACAACTTATTGAATCATGAACTTACTGAATAGTGACAACTTACTGAATAGTGATAAATTATTGAATAGTGACAACTTACTGAATAGTGACAACTTACTGCATAGTGAACTTACTGAATAGTGACAACTTACTGAATAGTGACAACTTACTGAATAGTGACAACTTACTGAATATAGACAACTTACTCAATAGTGACAACTTACTGAATAGTGATAATTTACTGAATTGTGAACTTACTGTAAAGTGACAACTTACTGAATAGTGACAACTTACTGAATAGTGACAACTTACTGAATAGTGACAACTTACTGCATAGTGAACTTGCTGAATAGTGACAACTTACTGAATAGTGACAACTTACTGAATAGTGACAATTTACTGAATAGTGACAACTTACTGAATAGAGACAACTTACTCATTAGTGACAACTTACTGAATAGTGACGACTTACTGAAAACAAAACTTGTAACTGACAAGCTTAAACCACAGTGTACTTAATTCCCAGCTATTCATCCAAAGTCTCCATATTGTATTAATACCAAACAGGCCAGCTAACACTCATCTATTAATTCCATTACATTTCCCCATTTCCGAACCAACATATGATTAATCTGGCTATATGTTACGATCGCGCGTGTGACCCGCGTAAAAAGAATATATAGCAACTTTTCCGCTATGTCAATGTCACCATCATTTCGGGTATAAATTGGGGCGTACTGGAAGAAGTCCCATGGGGGAGGTATTTATCACCAGGGCTACAGCTCACCATGGCAACGACTGTGCACCTTCAAGCTCCCCACTGATGCTTTGAATGAAGCGCTGTAAATTATTTATGCGATACTACCGCTAAGAACATTGCGCTATTGCACAGAGTTCTAATCGCATTAACGAATCATTTTGAATTGTGGTTTCTTACTATATTGACAGTCCCCTCTGCATTCCACCTGTTTACTTTTATTTGTGTTCATTATTGTTTAAAACAAAGATATGGGTACGTTGGCATTATAATGACCTCTGGGGGCCTTTGAGGTTATAGGTGATTGACCTTTAAGGGACAATACCAAAAAAGGACCTTACAGACTAATCTCACTATAGCATTTTATTCGTGGCATATCCCCATCTGGGCTGTCACACAAACCTCACCCCATCTGGTCTGTCCCACAGGCATTACCCCATTTGGTATGTCACACAGGCAATATCCCATCTGGTCTGTCACATAGACATCACCCCATCTGGTCTGTCAAACATACAATACCCCATCTGGTCTGGCACACATACATTACCTATCTGGTCGGTCACACATGCATTACCACATCTGGTCTGTCACACAGGAATTACCCCATCTGGTCCCTCACAGATACTTTGCCCCATCTGGTCTGTAACACAAACTTCACCCCATCTGGTATGTCACATATGCATCACCACATCTGGTCTGCCACACATGCTTTACCCCATCTGGGATGTCACACAGGCATCTGGTCTATCATATAGTCATTACTCCATCTGGTCTGTCATAGGGCATTACCCCCATCTGGTCTGTCTCACAAACCTCAACCAATATAGTATGTCATACACACCTCACCCCATCTGGTCTGCTGGATCATATCAGGACGGGCACCGACTTGTGACAGTGTGCACTCATATCGACTGTGTAGTGCATTCCCACTGGGAGACCAGGCCACCAGCACCATGCCCTGATATCCCACTCAGTCACAATATCCTGACACTCAGCCAACCAGTCCATACCATATCCTAATAATGGCGAGCGCCTGGCTAGGAAGTAACAATTCTTAAGTCATTGGTTTGACTCGACCAGGGTTCGTATCCACGGGTTCGAAATGCCGTGATCTACCAAAGCGGGAGACAGACGCTCAACTCATTCGTCAACAAGATACATAAGGAGGACATTTGTAAAATAAAAAAGCATTCGCGTATATAAGGAAAGAATGCTATGCCAGAGCAGTGTTGATCATTGTATTAGTGTATCAGGATTCAGATACAGTTAAAACCGGACGCAATGCATACTACGTGAATCAGTCTATTGCATCTCTCAGTACCAGTCTACATATGTTACCCTTTCTTACTCTGATGAACTATAGGGCAGCAGTTCTACTGTAGGTGTAGTTTTTATGACGTAGATCAGGATCGGCAGAGTGGTGGGGGACTTATCGATCATTTGAGATGAGCCACTATTTCAAAAGATAAATATTGTACTTGACAACTAGAAGCCATATATGAGACTGTCTCAAAAGGTGCTAAGCAATATGGGACAACACTCTGTCCATTGTAACGATCAACATACTATCTGCTTATGCATTTGCTCAGGTTAAACTGATTTGTTTTTTACATGGTGTTTCATAATCCCAATAGAATACATATTGATTTGAAGCAAATGTCCTTGTGTTTTCAATGTAACCGTTTCTGTGCTGCTTTGTGTCAATCGTTACAATGGACAACAAAAAAAGAAAGAGTTGTCACCTTTTGAGACAGGCTCATATATGATCCACTGATAACCAGTTTAGCTAGTAACATAGAGAGAGGAGTCAGAGAAGTGGAGAGTGTGTATACATCTAACTGGTCTCTGCATTTGAATTGAATCGCCCCTCTGGCTGTATAGAGAGGTTGTGTTTTCTGTCACGCAATTTCCTGCAGTGGACTGCAGCCAATCGATAAATCAATCATTGCAACTGCATTTCTGCCCCGAGGTGGATGTGGAACTCGCCTGTCGACCCAGCACCATTAAATAAGTGTCTGAGGATGATACACCTTGTTGTACACACCTATGTATAGATATAAAGAGCATACGATTAACTGAGTTTTACAGTTTTTATTCGCATAATGCAATATGCAGCACATACATGTATGTGTGTGGAATGTGGTGTGGTGTCATTTTTATGCTAGTTAATTCAGCTAAAATCTATGTGGTTATATTATATAGCTGTGATATTTAACATAGCCTTACCTGTTTAAGTTGTGGAGTTTATATTTGTATAATGCAGTATACAATACATACATGTATATGTATAGAATGCAGTGTAGTACCATCCTTATGCTAGCTCATTCAGCTACAGTCCATATGTTTGTATTATATGGCTGTGATATTTAATGTAACTGTACCTGACTTATGTCTGGTTTACGTCCTAGCAACATCTGAAGGCCCTGTCACACTATGACGTTTCTCACCGGCGCGCCGGCAACGCGCAAAATATTTGCAACCCATCAACAAACGTCCAACTCTTCGGCGTTTTGGGAGAAAGTTTGACGGGTTGTAGCGTGTTAGTGGCGTGTTTTTGGCGTGCGGCCAATGCGTTTCGACGTGCGGCGGAACAACATGTCAACGTCCCGCCAGCGGGTTCCCAGCGTGCCATCGGCGTGTTGTCGGCGTGCTGTCGGCGCGCTGTCGGCGCGTTGGTGTCGTGTTAGTACCGTGTCAACGCGTACATACCCGCCAGCAACACGTTAGGATGCGCCCGCAGCACGTCCACACCACGCAGCCAACGCATCCAGGCGTGCCGGCAACACGTCCAACGCGCCAAGAAACGCTGGAACAACGCCAATATTGCGCCGACTACCCGTCGATGGGACGTGATGGACGCGCTGACGGAACGGTCGCATTTTGGGGAAAAAAAAGCCAACGTTAACCAACGTTGATCAACATCCTGCCAGCGTTCCGCCGGCGCGCCGCCAACGGGTGTCGACGTGTTGCTAACGCGTCTGTAACGCGCCCGCCAACACCCTGACGTGCGTTGCGGCCTGTCAAAAGTTTTGTGCAAGCACAAAACCTCAACGCGGCCCGACGCACGCCGACGGCCGCTAACGTGTCGATTCACACGTTGCTATCCCTCAACGTGTACCGACACGCCGGTAATGTGCCGGTAATGCGGCGGTAATGCGCCGGTAACGTACCGGCTTTTCGCCCAAAAATGCTACACGTCGCCACGCGTCGAAGCGCGTTCGTGAGAAACGTCATAGTGTGACAGGGCCTTAACTTCATATCAGGACGGTCTGACTTATGTTGTATAGTTTATATTTGTATGTATTATATGATAATGAAACGAATAATTTATTCCATATGGTATCTTTCACGACATAGTTCAGAATACGGACAAGTTTCTCCACCTAACTCTGGATTAGTAAATGTAAACAGGCTACATCTCCCCTGCCCCACCAAAAGAAATGCTCAGAATGGATTGCTTTCACTCTTGAAAATTAAGCAACACAAAACAAGTAAGAGTTGATATTTTAGGGCCAGAAATACCAGTTGATAGTAATAGTGATAGCAATATCTATTTACAGTCATAGCGACAAAAATACCAGTTGAAGGTCATAATGACCAACATATTAATTGACAGTCATAGCGACTAAAAGACAATTTGACAGTCATAGTGACATGGAGTGAGCCATTCTATTTAAGACACTGTCTGGCAAGATTTACGGTAGAATATGCCAAATTTCAAAGGGCGTGTCCTTGAACCACCAGTGACAATATGATTATCAACATATACAAATATATATAAAACAGTTATTTCGAGATGTGTTGGTTGGTTGTTGGAGTTTTACGTCATGGCAACATTTAAGGTCATACCAGGATGGGTACCGACTTGTGACAGTGTGCACCCATGGCAACTTTATAGTGCTGCCCCTCTGGGACACCACACTGCCAGCACCATGACCTGATATCACCTGATATCACACTCAGCCACATTATTCTGACACTGAATCAACCAGTCCTTGCCCTATCTTATTAATGCATAGTGCCTGGCTAGGAAGCGACACGTATCAAACAAGTATAAATTGTTACATCATTGGTTTGACTCGACCAGGGTTCGAACGTGTGCGTTCAAATCCCAGGATCTACCAACACGGGAGCTGTGCTTCAACTGAGAGGGAGTGGTGTGGTGGAGGTCGGAGTGTGGTGTGTGTGTGTGTGGTGGAGGTGGGGGCGGGGTGGGGGAGGTGGTTGGCTGTTGTAAACAAGTATTCCAGATACCCATGGAATAGAAACCAGATGGGATCAGGTAAGGCATGAAGGCATTAAAGCATTAAGGCATTTATCGAATCACTTTTTGCTTTGAAACCTTTGCTGTGTTGATAACTAGAAGCTGTTTGTTTGTTTCTTTGTTGTTTAACGTCCTAGCAACATCTGATGTCATATCAGGGCGGATACCGACTTGTGACAGGGCGCACTCATGGCGACTTTATAGTGCTGTCCCACTGGGAAACCAGGCCGCTGGCACCATGACCCGATATCCCACTCAGTCACATTATCCTGACACTGAGCTAACCAGTCCTTGTCCTATCCTAATAATGCCGAGTGCCAGGCTAGGAAGCGACAAGTATACATTTTTAAGTCATTGGTTTGACTCGACCAGGGTTCGAACCCACGACCCCAAGATCTACCAGCACGGGAGACGGGCACTCTAACTCATTCGGCCATCCCGTCTGGTCCTAATTAGAGGCTGGCACTTACATTGTGTTTCAACGTATAACCATAAATATACAAATAAAATCCTATTAGGCTCTAACAAAAAAATATGCTCCATTTAGTGACAGGTATATGTGAAGAGTCCAGGCCCAAAACCCCATAAGCGCCAATACAAAAATTAAATTAAATTAAATTAAAAGACTTCTGCATTAAGGTAATTTTAATTCACACTAATTCCACTTTGTTTGTGATGAACTAGTTATGGAGCAATACACCCCAAGAAAAAATATAACAAAATGAAACGTTTGAGGGTTTGACTGCAATGTTTATCTCAATTTTTGGATTGGCGTTTACGGGTTTTGCATGTGAACTCTTCATGTATACTCTTAGCTACACACTAGTTACTGTGTTGCTGAATCTCTAAAGGTTATTGCGATGATGTTACCATGGTTACAGGGGGACCTGGGCGTGTGGTGTGTTTCTTTCACCGGCGGCGTTGTGGCGCCTGTAGTAGTGGTAGTACCACCCCGCCCCACCAGGGGGCGTGGTGTGTCTGAGGGCAAGCCGTCAGGGGGCGCAGGTGGGCAAACACTCACTAAGGGGCGCTGTGTACAACAGGGCGGGCGCTGCTGAAGGGTTGGTGTGGGTTGGTGTGGGTTGGTGTGGGTTGGTGTGGGTTGGTGTGGGTTGGTGTGGGTTGGTGTGGGTTGGTGTGGGTTGGTGTGGGTTGGGGTGGGTTTGGGGTGGGTTAGGGTGGGGTGGGGCTGGGAGGTAGATGGGTTGGGGAAGGGATGGGGTGGGGTGCGTGTGGGACTGTGAGTGGGAATTGGAGAGGTGGGGTGGCGGTGTGGGTGGGACAATAGGGTGAATAGGGAGGGGTAGGGGTGAGAGGTGGGGAGTGGGGGAGTGGGGTTGTGAGAGTGTAGAGACTGGATGTGATGTGGAGAGGGGCATAGAAAGGGGAGTAGGGGGAGGAGGGGAGTGGGGGAGTGGAGTGTGAGAGGTGTGGGGAAGGATGTGAGTGTGGGATGTTGGAGGGGAAGGAGGGAGTGTGGGAGAAGGGGAGGGGATTGGAGGGGAGTGGGGGAGGGGGAGTGAGTGTGAGAGGGTGGGGAGTAGGATGTGAGTGTGGAGTGTTGGAGGGAAGGAGGTGGAGGTGGGAGAGGGGGAGGGGATATGAGGGGAGTGGGGGAGTGGAGTGTGAGAGGTGTGGGGAGTAGGATGTGAGTGTGGGAGTGTTGGAGGGGATAGGATGGGAGTGTGGGAGAGGGGGAGGGGATATGAGGGGAGTGGGGGAGTGGAGTGTGAGAGGTGTGGGGAGTAGGATGTGAGTGTGGGAGTGTTGGAGGATAGAGAGAGTGGCGGGAGGGAATGGAGGGGATGGAGAGTGATGTGAGAGGTTGGGTAGATGTGAGTGTGGGAGTGTTGGAGGGGATTGTGGGAGGAGTGGAGGAGGGAGTGGGGATAAGGGTGGAGGGTGGGTGGGAAAGAGGGTGATGTGGAGGCGCGGAGTGTGGCTGGGAGGGTGGGTGGGAAACGGGTGGGGAGGCGCGGAGAGGTGTGTGAGGTGTGTGAGGTGTGTGAGGCGGGTGAGGGGGTAACTCAAATGGTAGGGGAAGGGACCTGCTAGGGGTGGAGAACGGAATGGAGGAGTGGAGGAGTGGAGGAGTGGAGGAGTGGAGGATGAAGGGTGGAGGAGTGGAGGAAGGGGTGAATAGCTGGAGGAGGGAGTGGAGGAAGGGGTGGAGGAGGGAGTGGGGGTGGGGGATGGGCGGGGTGTGGGGAGCGGGAAGGGTGCGGAGAAGGGGTGTGAGGAGACAGGGTCGGGTGTGGGGGGGTGGGGGGGAGGCAAGTGAGGAGATAATTATGGGGATGAGGGACGTTGTGTGGTAAGTATGATTGAAAGAGTGCGTGCCATGTGGCGTACACACAGGACTCAGAGGTCGATACGGGAGTCGGGGATGTGAGAGCTCATGGGGTTTACTGCCGCAGCACATTGCGTTGAAAGGTGGGAGGGTGGGAGGCCGGTGGGAGTCAGGGAATGATGGGGAGGCAGTTTGGGGTTTTCATAAGTTAGCACGGCGGTTTTAGGTGGCAGGGTTGAACTGGGGGCTGGTGCTATCAGACTGGAAGAAGAAATGTTTCTTGCGATTTGTAAGGAGTCGTGTGTGAGGTTGTTGGTTCCAGCACACCTGACATCTCACACACCTGACTAACTAACGCAACATACTTACCTGTCACACATACCTCAGTAACATGTCATGCTTACCTGCCACACAGACCTCAGAAATATGTCCTACTTACCTGTCATGCACACCTCAGTAACATGTGCTACCCACCTGTCACACCCACCTCAAAAACATGTGCTACTTACCTGTCATGCACACCTCAGAAACACCTCAGTAACACAGCATACTTATCTGTCACATATACCTCGGTAACATGTGCTACTTACCTGTCACACACACCTCAGAAATACGTCCTACTTACCTGCTATGCACACCTCAGTAACATCTGCTACTTACCTGTCACAAACACCTCAGAAACATGTCCTACTTACCTGTCACACATACCTCAATAACATGTCCTACTTACCTGACACACACCTCACTGACACACCCCACATACCTGTCACATACCTCAGTAACACTTCCTACTTACCTAACACGTGTACTCTATCAACACACCCAACTTACCTGACACACACCTCACTGACACACCCCACTTACCTAACACATACCCTATCAACACCTCCCTCTCCTCAGACACCTCCCCCATGTCAAATAATTTACACCCCTCATACTCCAACCTCCAACACTTCCCACACCACACACACCTCACACATACATTATGAAAACCTCACACACACCTTACACACACACCTCACACACATCACACATACCTCACACACGTCAACCTCTACTCACACCCACCTCACACCCCTTACACTGCTTTCACACCTATCACACCTCACATGCCTCACACACACCTCACAAACATCATGCACACCTCACAAACACTTCACACATACGTCATACAATTCTCACACACATCTCAGTCACCACACACACATCGTCCACACCCTACCTGTCACTCTCCCCTCAGCAAACACTAACCCCGTGCAGCCAGCAGTATGGCAACCCAGCCACTCACTCACCCTCCATTCTCCCCACCCACACACACCCACTCTCCCCACCCACCCGCCACTCTCCCCACTCACCCTCCACTCTCCCCACCCCGCTCACTCTGCCACCCACCATCCACTCTCCTCTGAACCTTCACTCTCCCCACCCACCCCACCCCACCCCCCACCTACCCCCACCCCACTCTCCCCACCCACCCCACTCTTCCCACCCACCCTCCACTCTCCCCACCCCGATCACTTTCCCACCCACCCTCCACTCTCCTCTGAACCTTCACTCTCCACACCTACCCCACCCCACCCACCCACCCATCCCACCCACCCCCACTCTCCCACCACCCACCCCCACTCTCCAAACCCACCCCCACTCTCCCCACTCACCCCACCCGATCACTCTCCCACCCACCCTCCACTCTCCTCTGAACCGTCACTCTCCCCACCCACCCCAACTCTCCCCACCACCGCCCATTCTCCCACTCACCCCACTCTCCCCACCCCACCCACTCTCCCCATAATCCTTCAACCCCCTCGCCTTCCATCCCTCCACCTTTCCCCCTTCCATCCCTCCACCACCTCCAGCCCCCTCCCTCCACACATCACACTAGTGTCCAGCCCTATTAGGTGCTGACACTATTGACCGGGGGTCGACCTTGACCTTCATTGAATGTTGGTGCCTGAGAATGCTGCGTGCATTTTGTTGCCGAGCGCGCCTTCCTGTGGCACTGTTCTGTCAGGTCGTCTAGCCGCATGACCTAAATGTCATCAGCTGTCAATATAGGCCCCATCACACCTGACACATTCCGCACAAACCGCAAATGGGAAACTGCACATCTGTCAAATTGACGGCTCAGCATAAATTCCACGCATCGATGCATGCGCTGCACATTTCCCAATAGTTCTGGGGAAAGTGTAGTATTGAACACATTATTTGTCTAATACTATAGATCCATGTACCGCAATCAAGAGTGATGGCTGAGTGGTTAAGGCACCCGCGCCCATTCAGGAGGTCGTGTGTTATATTAATTCTTGACCTAGTCAAAGAAGGTATTTATAAAATTGACACATTCCGCTGATTTGTCAGGGGCTTGATATTAGTAGCAGAGGGCAAGGACTGGTTGGATCAATGTTGATATAATATGACTCAGTAGGATGTCAGGTCATAATGCCAAAATTTGAGGTCAAACTCCACTGACTATGAATTTCACTAACCTAAAACTACAACAAAGCGGCTAGAGGTAATGTTCTAAGAACAAAGGCTGCGAAGTCGTCTGATGTAGCATGTGCGCACTCACAACTGTCATTCAAGACCTAACTCCTAGCCATTCTTCAAATGACCTCATACCCCGACCTCACAAAGTCACAGCGTAAACTGAGTATCCCTACTAACACTAGTGCAGGGGGTAGGTATATTACAAAAATGTTGCAAATGTGGCACCAAAATAAAAATGTTTTAAAAACACAAAAAACTAACATAACTACTAACAGCTAAGATGACAAGGCAACTACCAAATTGAGACTATTGCTGTTCGGTAATAAAAAGAAGCTGAGGTGTGACCTACTCATTATCCACAGGGTAAATAAACCATCACACACAAAAATGCTGACGGTGAGAATGACGGGGGGAGGGCGGGGGGAGGGCGGGGGAGGGCCGGGCAGGGCGGGGGGAGGGCCGGTCAAAGGGGGGGGGGGAGGGCGTGGAGGGGCACATCCAGACATAGCATGCCGAAGGTAAAGGTTGAGTGCTCCGGGCAGTTATCTGGGAAATGGAACGGGGAGGGCTGGGGGGGGGGGGGAGTCAGGGGTGGGAGAAGGCCGGAGGGAAAATGCAAGAGGGGGAGGGGAAGGGGCGGTGGGAGAATGAATGGCAAGCCGGTAGAAATGTAGCCTAATTAGTTTCTAAACCCTCAGAGCCTGAGCTGTCTTTTATGTATCTACTTATGCTATTATGTATATGTGATGTATACCGCATTATACAAGAATAAATGCTAGGGGAACATATATACTTTGCTCATTCCTCCATCGGCGCATTGGTGGGGTGCAATTCCCCCCCCCCCACCCCCCCTCTCCAGCTGTCAGGGAATTGTATATGTGAAGTAAATTTTAGGATTGGCGTTTACAGGTTTTTTTTGCACTTGAACTCTCTATATGTATTTAATCTATCTCACTATTGCTAACCTGGAAGGACAAAGTGACAAATAAGGAAATACTCGAACGGATGGGGCTGCCCTCTATGGAAGATCTTCTGATCAAAAAGAATCTCCGGTGGACTGGACACCTCATGAGGATGTCATCAGACAGTCTACCAAAGCAGATCCTCTATTCTCAACTGTCTTCTGGTTACAGAAAGAGAGGGCACCCTCGTCTCCGGTTCAAGGATACCATCAAGAGAAACCTGAAGCTGAGAGACTTTAAGACCAACTCATGGACGCAACTCTCACAGCAGAGAGCTAAATGGAGAGCGGCAGTCAAGTAATGAAAGCAGTCTTTGTTGCATCGCGACCGACAGCATGATGATGATGATATATATATATATAAATAGTTCGTTCGCAGGGAAAGACTAGGACTTGGTTTGGGTTGAGTTCATTCTCTGGTAGGAAAATATATGCCTTACCGTAAACAGTTTTGCGGGTCAGCAGAGTGACAGTTGGCTCACTGCATATAGCGGGCAGGGGAGGAGAGAATGCCGACTCTGCAGTAAATAAGATGGAAGTTGAGGTGGTTAGAGAGAAACATTAAGGGGCTGCCGTTATTTATATCCACATAATAAATGATATGGTACATATGTATATATATATATCATGGTTGTGACAGTGAAGGCAGGGGAGGAATATATTAAGATCCAAAGTGGTGACACATGACTGACACCAGGTGGCACTGGTGTTGTATTTGCTTGCGCATTGTAGCAACGCGCTAGTAGCTTTCCAACACACTGGTGTGTGCAGACTTCGACTCAGGTTACCTGAGTGTATATCCACCCTTACTTATACTCACATAATGTATTATACAGCTACATAATATATTACACAGCTACTGCTCTACTGCCATAAATACTAAAAAGAAGAGAAAGTCGAGAGAAAGAGAGTCAGGGAGGCTGGTAGTTGGCAGGCACAGGTGGCTTGAACATCTGCGTCAAGCCTGAGGCCCAGATGTAGGTCAAGGCCGACTGGATGACCTTTGACGTCAGTCATGTGTTACTTCTCCCGATTATTGCTATTAATATCCTCACGGTATAAATACTCCCAGTGTGGGAATAACAAACTAACGGTCACATAGCAGCTTGCTGTGGTCAGTGTTTGTAGAAAGATTGGTTGTTTTGGTTGTTTGTTAGAGTTGTATGTCTTCGTACCACCTAAGAGCATGCCAGGATGGGTACTGAGCTGTGACAGTGCACACTTATGGTGACTTAATAGTTCTGCCCCACTGGGGAATCAGTCGCCAGCACCGTGACCCAATATCCCACTCAATCACATCATCCTGACACTGAGCTAACCAGTCCTTGCCCTATCCTAATAATGAAGTGGCAAGTATCAATGTTATAAGTCATTGGTTTCACTCGTCCGGGGATTGAACTCCCGATCTCCCGCATGGGAGGCCTGCGCTCTACCGATTCGGCCACCGCGCCTGGTGTTTGTAAAGAGACAATAGTTGGACTAAACCTCATTGATCATGGCAATGGTTTTTGGCCAGTATATTCTGTATGTGGGTTTGCACATGGTTTTTGTGTACGGTGTTTTGGTGCCACCTGAGGGCGATGGATGGTGAGCCAGATACAGGCAATGCAGATAGGCTGGAGTGAGACACCGACAACTACCAGTATTTATACTCAGAGAAATGTTATACCTTACATACATATAGATGTTGATATGTCCCTTATCGTTAATAATAAACATGGAGTAGTTAGTTGCTATTCCTGCAACATCCCTCTATCTGTGGGCAGACTGCTATTCTTGCTAGGGGTGCCCCCTCTCACCATCCCTCCCATCTCAGTGCTTAACCCCTTCCTCACTGACACTCTATTTATCTATTTACATATTAAATCCTCCGAGCTAGTGGAGGAGACGCCCCGCGCAGGCCCCGCACAGGAGGTGGAGAGGTGCATGCTGGTTCTCACCCACCCCCCGGGGAGGGGGGGGGGGAGTGCAACCCACTCCAGGTCTTATTACATGCGATAACGGGCTTATCACTATCCATATAGAGTATAACCCTGTTAAACCAAACTTGAAGGGACCCTAGAAATTTGTTTGGATTAACCGATCATTGGTTTAACCAAGCTTTGACTTTGAACTTGGGTTTGGCAAAAACGGGGGTGCATTATGAATGTACAATGTATGTGGACACTATGATTATTGTTTTTTATGTGTATACAGTTTAACCCCATTAAACCAAACTCGGTTAAATCAAACGATCGGTTAATCCAAACTTTTTTCAGCGACCTGGCAAAATACTACCATTTATCATATAAAAAAGTCTCAGATGACCTTAAAACCACATGAAAGTTTGGTTTAACTGTACCGGAAGTGGCCTGGGGCCGACAATTTACTTTGGATTAACCAACTTTGGTTTAACCAACTATTTTATATGATAAATGGTAGTATTTTGCGGGCCAGCGAAAAAAGTTTGGATTAACCGATCATTTGGTTTAACCGAGCTTGGTTTACCGGGGTTGTACTGTATGTACATATATTCATGTGTACTATGTGTATACATATATAGTACATATATGCATATATATAAGTGTAGGTGGGGGGTAATGGTGCGTGTACAGACGGGTGGCGCCCCCTAACGGTTCTGAGGTTGACTAGGCTGGAACAGTAGACTAGAACTAGGCTCCTCCAGTCGATGACTGAGAGCAGATGGAAGCTTCTGACCTTATTATAGTTGTGTAGTGGGGGTGTTGAAAAAATGGGAAATATTGCGCCTAGAGCGGGACTCAAACCCACATCTCTTTGCATTCCGGGCCAGTGTGCTAACCATTACACCACCTACCCACGCATACCTCTCTATATGGCTCCTTGCCGGAGAGGTCAGTGCATACCACCAAAGACCCTATAATACTAAGACAGCTCACTCAGCCTCTACTGTGTAATCAAAATGATCAAACCCACCACTTGGTGCGCTGGCTGTTCTCTTGGTTAAACAGATGCTATATTATATGTATAAATGTATATATGAATGTGAAAGATGTGTGATGATGGCAATGATGATGATGATGCTGATGATGATGTGTATTTGTTCATAGCAATTTCATATTGATGTGTATTCATACTTACCTATCTCATGTATAATATAATTGTATGTGTTTACATGTGAAACACCAACCAGCAGCTGGGCTGATCAAACCCACCACAAGGTGGCACTGCGAAATTTACATTACCATGGGAGAGATAGGGAGTGAGCCGTCTTAGTATTATAGGGTCTTTGATACCACTACAGTTGTATAATGTCTTATACAGCATATATATGCACATACATATATTTATGTACTATATAATTTAGTATGTGGATATAAATAACAGCAGCCCCTTACCGTTTATCTTCTAACCACCTTAATTTCCTTGTTATTCACTGCGGAGTGGGCATTCTCTCCTCCCTGCCTCCTCTACACCGTGAGCCAACTGTAACTCTGCTCACTTTCAAAACTGGTGAACAAGTGAGTAATATCCTATTCACTATCAGGAATCCAAATGTCGTAGATATAACAGTCCGAATACGACATTTCGCGTCCACAAACCTTCCCCTAAGCAGCAGCAGACGACAACGAAAAGACCCAGCTGTGACTGAAGGCGGGAAAAGTCGATTCACCCAGCCTAGTTAACCCGATCGCCACCAGGGTGTATGGGTATGTGTGGGTGGGTGTGAGGGTGAGAAGGTAGGAGGGTGGGAGGATGGGTGAGTGGGTGGGGTGGGAGGGTGGGAGGGTGGGTGAGTGGGTGGGTGAGTGGGTGGGTGGGTGAGTGGGTGGGAGTGCTGCGGATGGTTACCCAGGTGTCTCTATGTGGGAACCAGTGACTGGAACACGAGGACGCCGGCTACCTGCGGAGCGAACCGCTCGTCTGTACCAGGCGTGAGGTCGGTACGGGGCGGATAGGGGGTGGATAGGGGGTGGATATGGGGCGATA
>CM059199.1:57608063-57635430 GCA_030323885.1 Branchipolynoe longqiensis
ATTTATGCAGTAAAACAGATCGACCACTATATATATATATATATATATATACATATTTATGGATGAAGTTCTAAGGGCTTTCATGCTTCCTGAACGCTGGTTGGATGTTGGAGTTTTGCATCCTGGCAACATCTAAGGTCATATCAGCATGGGTACCAATTTGTGACAGTGCGCACTCATGATGACTTCATAGTGCTACCCTGTTGGGAAATCAGAATGCCAGCACCATGACCCGATATTCCACTCAGTGACATGACACCAAGCTAACCAGTCCTTGCCCTATCCTATTAATGCCGAGCGCCAGGCTAGGAAGCGACAAGTATCAATTTTATAAGTTGTTGGTTTGACTCGACCGGGAATAACATTCAGCACATGAGGTCCCCGCTCTACCAATTCGACCAACGCGCCCAGTGCATGCTTCCTGAAGGTAGCAACATTTTCACATGGGCTTTTTGCATAAATACTACAAAGAGACTTTACACAAATGATGGAATGTATCAATTTAGTATACGCGTATTATTAATTATGTAATTATCTTGTAATTGTAACTGTTATCTAGTCTAATTGTATTTGTGCTGATATATGTGAACTAACTACTATAACATCCAACAGCTATTTGAGGTCCTTGAGGGAGGCAGTGAGCGACCTGGGGGGGGAACTGGTCTGCTACTAGGCAGGCACCTTTCTGTTTCCCACTTCTCCCACCAGGTGCTATAGCACATATGTATATATGTATGTAACTTGCAAAAGCCAGCTGCACTTCAACACTTTTGCAGGCAGTTTTCATGAAATGAAACCTGAAGCTGAGAGACATTAATACCGACTCATGGACGCAACTCTCACAGCAGAGAGCTAAATGGAGAGCGGCAGTCAAGTAATGAAAGCAGTCTTTGTCGCATCGCGACCGACAGCATGATGATGATGATGATATATATATATATATATGTGTGTAGGTGTGTGTAAATGTATGCATGCATCTATATGCGTCTTGTGGGGGATGCTGTAAATCGGAAATATTGCACCTAGAGCAGGATTCGAACCTGTATTTCTTGCCATTCTGGAGCTAGCATGCTAGCCAATCGAGTACCGAGGCTCTCTGATGCAATCACCCTATCCATGCCTATCTGTAGGCCTATATGTGAGTCCCTTGCTTGATAGGTTAGTTCAGACTACAAGACTCACAGGGCAGGCTCAACAAACAAACAGTGCAGGATCCTGGTCATGGGACCATGTCATGGGTCGTGAAGGGTGATGACAATAGGAAGCATTGTGCCAAGAACAGCTTTCAAACCCACACTTGTTACCAGCGTGATAATCATTACACTACCTAGGCATGTGACAGTGTTATATGTAACAGCGATGTGTGACAGTGCTGCGTGTGACAGTGGGGTGTGTGATAATGTCATGCGGGATGGTGTTATGTGTAACAGTGGTGTATGTCACAGTGCTGGATCTAGCGGTGCAGTATGTGATGGTGTCATCTGTGACAGTGGTGTATGTGACAGTGGTGTGTGTGACAGTGATGTATGTATTAGTGTTATATGTAATACTAATAGTGTTGGGCATGACAGTGCTATATGTAATAGTGTTGTATGTCACAATGTCGATGTTGTATGTCGATCTAGCAGTGCACTGTGGGATAGTGTCAGCTGTGACAGTGGTGTATGCTACAGTGTTGTGTGACAGTTGTATGTGAGAGTGCTGCATGTAACAGGGCTGCGATGCATGTAACAGGGTGACAGTGTTCCTTGTGACGCGGCTGTATGACAGTTATGCATGTGGCAGTGCTGTGTGTGACAGTGCTGCGGGTGACCGTGTTCCTTGTGATGCGGCTTTATGACAGTTATGCATGTGACAGTGCTGTGTGTGACAGTGATGCGGGTGACAGTGTTCCTTGTGATGCAGCTGTATGACAGTTATGCATGTGGCAGTGCTGCATGTGACAGTGCTGCATGCGACAGTGTTCCTTGTGATGCGGTTGTATGACAGTTATGCATGTGGCAGTGCTGCGTGTGACAGTGCTGTGGGTGACAGTGCTCCTTGTGATACAGCTGTATGACAGTTATGCATGTGGCAGTGTCGCGTGTGACAGTGCTACAGGTGACACTGTTCCTTGTGACACGGCTGTATGACAGTTATGCATGTGGCAGTGCTACATGTGACAGTGCTGCGGGTGACATTGTTCCTTGTGATGCGGGTGTATAACAGTTATGCATGTGGCAGTGCTGCATGTGACAGTGCTGCAGGTGACAGTGTTCCTTGTGACCCGGTTGCATAACAGTTATGCATGTGGCAGTGCTGCGTGTGACAGTGCTGCGGGTGACAGTGTTCCTTGTGATGCGGCTGTATGACAGTTATGCAGGTGACAGTGCTGCATGTGACAGTGCTGCGTGTGACAGTGTTCCTTGTGACATAGCTGTATGACAGTGGCGGGCGGGCGGTCCTGCGCCCCGGTTGGGCTGCTGTATGGCTGGTTATCACTGTACGCATTAACCCATACAGCCCTACTCCGCTCTGCGCTTCCCCCCTCCCCCCTCCCTCCGCCCCTTCCCCCCTTCCCCCTGCCCCCCCCCCCCTCCCTCACCGCTGTTAAGTCGCCGCTCACTGCCTGCTGGGTGCCGAGACAGCTCGCCGCACCACCGGCCAGCCCCACGCCGCCTGTACCACGGCACCACCGGTACGGCGGCGGCAGCAGCGACCCCGGTGTGCACAGCGCCGCGCCCCGCCGCGCCGCTCCCCTGCCTGCCCCCCACCCCCGCCCGCCGTGCCCGGTCACCTCACTCAGTGTCCTTCCCCAACCACCGCCGACATGATCCTCCGTCGCCCCGGGCCGCCCTGCCCTGCCCTAGGCCAACCCTGCAACGCCTCACAATACCTCCACAATGCCTCACAATGCCATGCAATGCCCCACAATGCTCCACAATGCCTCACAATGCCACGCAATGCCCCACAATGCTCCACAATGCCTCAAACTGCCTGCATTCCCTCACAATACCCCGCAATGCTCCACAATGCCTCACAATGCCTCACAATGCCTCACAATGCCCACAATGCCTCACAATGCCTCACAATGCCTCACAATGTCCCGCAATGCTCCACAATGCATAACAATGCCTCACACAATGCCTCACACTGCCTCACGATGCCCCGCAATGCCCCACAATGCCTCGCAATGCCTGGCAATGCCTCAGAATGCCTCGCAATGCCTCGAAATGCCCCACAATGCCTGACAATGCCTCACAATGCTGCACAATGCTTCACAATGCCTCACAATGCCTCACAATCCCTCACAATGCCTCACAATGCCCAGCAATGCCTCACAATTCCCCGCAATGCCCCACCATGCCTCACACTGCCTCACGATGCCCCGCAATGCCCCACAATGCCTCACAATGCCTCACACTGCCTCACGATGCCCCGCAATGCCCCCCAATGCCTCGTAATGCCTGGCAATGCCTCACAATGCCTCACAATGCCTCACAATGCTTCACAATACTTCACAATGCCTCACAATGCCTCACAATGCCTCACAATGCCTCACAATGCTTTACAATACCACGCAATGCCCCACAATGCTCCACAATGCCTCAAACTGCCCGCATTGCCTCACAATGCCTCACAATGCCTCTCAATGCCTCACAATGCCTCACAATACCTCACAATCTCCTGCAATGCTCCACAATGCCGCACAATGCCTCACACAATGCCTCACACTGCCTCACGATGCCCCGCAATGCCCCACAATGCCTCGTAATACCTGGCAATGCCCCAGAATGCCTCGAAATGCCTCGAATGCCCCACAATGCCTCACAATGCCTCACAATGCCTCACAATGCGTTACAATGCCTCACAATGCCCCACAATCCCTCACAATCCCTCACAATCCCTCACAATGCCTCACAATGCCTCGCAATGACTCACAATGCCTCACAATGCCTCACAATGCCTCACAATGCCTCACAATGCCTCACAATGCCTCACAATGCCTCACAATGCCCCGCAATGCCCCACCATGCCTCACACTGCCTCACACTGCCTCGCAATGCCTGCAATGCCATGCTCAACGGTTGGCCAGCTCCGCAGTGTCTAGGCACTGTCCTGCCCGGTCCTGCCTTGCAATGCCAACCCCTGCCGTGTCCCACCCCACCTCGCCTCACCCCTCCACCTCGCCTCACCCAGACCCACCTCGGCTCACAACGCCCCACCCTGCCTCATCCCACCCCGACCTCCCTCCGTCATTCCCGTCCAATCACGCACCATGGTTCCCCAACCACCCTTCACATATCCCACGCAACAACATGGCCTCTTGCCACCCACCCATCCAGCCTTCACCTCTGCCTTCCTGTCCAACCAATGCCAACCCCTCCCACCCCTCCCACCCCTCCCACCCCCACCACCTTCCATTCACCCCCCTCACCCTTCAACCTCACCTCATCCCTCCACATACCGCCTCCTCCAAGTCCCCAATCTTGTCCCCACTCCTCATCCTCCCCCCACCCCCCCACCCCCGCACCCAACCTCTCCTGTCCAGCCGTCCGCTAGTCCCATCCCCACGCCCCTCCCCGCGCCCACCCTCTCCTGCCCCGCTCGTCCGCTCGTCCCATACTGTGCCCCACCTCCCCATGCCCACCCGCTCCTGTCCCCCCCGTCCGCTCGTCCCCTACCCCCCCACATCCCCCCACGCCCACCCCTCCTGTCCCCCCGTCCCTCGCCCCTCCCCGCCCCACATCCCCCCACGCCCACCCTCTCCGTTCCCCCCGTCTGCTCGTCCCCTCCCCGCCCCACATCCCCCCACGCCCTCCCTTTCCTGTCACGCTCGCCCGCTCGTCCCCTCCCCGCCCCCCCCCCCCTCGCCCACCCTCTCCTGCCTCGCTCGTCCGCTCGTCCCATCCCAGGCCCCCTGCCCCCCCCCCCCCCCCCCCCCAGCCCACCATCTCCTGTCGGGTCCGTCCGCTCATCCCATCCCCGGCGTCCCTCTCCACCATCCCGGAACCTCATTTTCGTCGTGCCACCATCAGGGACATTTGGACTAGTGCCATAGCCCTCAGTTCCTGCCCGTGTTCGGTGTGTTCGCGTCTTGTTCCGTCCTGGGCACTCAGCACGAGTCTACATGGCGTGCAAAGATCCTGAACTCCATCGACAGTGGTGTGCGGAAAGATGAGATTCTGGGGACCAATAACAAAAGTGTGATGGTATATAGAGATTCTAACCATCATTGACAGTAGTGACGCTACCAATAATAGCGGTGTAGCTGACAGAGATTCTAACCAGTATTGACAGTAGTGATTCTACCAATAATAGTGGTGTGGCTGACAGAGATTCTACCCAGTATTGACAGTAGTGATGCTGCCAATAATAGGGGTGTGGCTGACAGAGATTCAAACCAGTATTGACAGTAGTGATTCTACCAATAATAGCGGTGTAGCTGACAGAGATTCTACCCAGTATTGACAGTAGTGATGCTGCCAATAATAGGGGTGTGGCTGACAGAGATTCAAACCAGTATTGACAGTAGTGATGCTGCCAATAATAGGGGTGTGGCTGACAGATATTCTAACCAGTATTGACGGTAGTGATTCTAATAAATAATAACGGTGTCACTGACAGAGATTCTAACCAGTATTGACAGTAGTGACGCTACCAATAATAGCGGTGTGGCTGACAGAGATTCTTACCATCATTGAAAGTAGTGACACTACCAATATTAGCGGTGTGGCTGACAGAGATCCTAAGCATCATTGACAGTAGTGACGCTACCAATAATAGTGGTGTGGCTGACAGAGATTCTGTCCACAATTGACAGTAGTGTAGGAAAACATGAGATTGTGGCCACCAATAATGGTGGTGTGGCTGACAGAGATTCTGAACACTATCGATACTAATGCAGGAAAACATGAGATTATATACACCAACGACAGACCTGTGGTAGCCTGTAGAGATTCTAACCACCATTGACAGTAGTGACGCTACCATTAGTAGCGGTGTGGCTGACAGAGATTTTGTCTGTAAATGACAGTAATTTAGAAAACATGAGGTTGTGGTGGCTATTAATAGCAGTATAGATGACAGAGATTCTGAGCAGCATCGACAATAGTTTAGAAAACATGAGATTGTGGCCATCAATAATAGCTGCATGGCTGAGAGAGATTTTAGCTAACATTGACAGTAGTGCGGGAAACATGAGATTCTGACGACTAATAGCAGCATGGCTGACAGACATTCTGTCCAGCATTGACAGCAGTTTCGAAAACGTGAGATTGTGGCCACCAATGATAGCAGCAGGGCTCATAGAAGGTTCTCTGGCAACTATTAATTATGACTCTCACTTCCTCAGTCTGACTCTCACTGACTAGGTCTGATTCATACTGCCTCACTCTGACTCTTACTGCCTTAGTTTGAATTCCCCTACCTGCTCAATCTGACTCTCACTGCCTCGATCTGACTCTCACTGCTTTGAACTGACTCTCACAGCCTTAGCCAGACTCCCTGACTCAGGATGACTCTCACTGCTTGAGTATGATTCTCTCTGCCTCCGTGTGACTTCACTGCCAGGGCACGACTCTCACTGCTTCACTTTGACTCTCACCTCCTCACTTTGTTTGACTCTCAGTGCCCCAGCCTGACTCTCCCTGACTCAGCCTGACTCACACTGCCCTGTCCTGACCCAGGCTGCTCCCCTGCCCCCTTACCCCAGGCCCCGCCCCGGCCACCCCTGCCCCCGCCCCCCCCCCCCGCCATGGCCGCCCCCCCCCCCGCCACGGCTGCTCCTGCCCCCCGCCACGGCTGTCCCTGCCCCCCGCCATGGCTGCCCCTGCACCCCGCCGGGCCGCCCCTGCTCCCCGCCCGTCCCCCCTTTCCCCCCGCCCCGGCCACCCCTTCTTACCCCCCCGCCCAGCCGCCTGCTCGTCCCGCCGAGATGCTATTGATTGTCCCCGCCGCCCCGGCCGGTGCCACCTCCACACATTTCAGATTGGGCGAGGGGACCAGTGCAGGATGCAGGACGCTGCATTCTTAGCGAAACCGGAAATGGACGAGTTCCGCATGCATCTCATTATATGCGTCTTATTTGGATGCCGGCAAGACAGGATAGCCGAATGAGTTGAGCGACTGTCTACTGTCTTTGTAGATCGTGGGATTCGAACCCACGCATTTAAACTCTGGTTGAGGCAAACCAATGACTTAAAAATGTATAATTGATGCAACCTAGCCAGGCACTCTGCATAATTAGCATAGAGCAAGGACTCGTTGGCTCAGTGTCAGCATAATGTGACTGAGTGGGATATCAAATCATGATGCTGGTGGCCTGATCTCCCAGTGGGGTGGCACTATAAAGTTGCGATGAGTGCGAACTGTCACAAGCCGGTAGGTACCCATCCTGTTACCGCCTTAGATGTTGCCAGGGCGTGAAACTCCAATGACCACCTAATTTGATGCATGAGTGTTGTCGGTTCCATGTCATATGAAGTGACTGGAAAATAACCCCGGTCGGTTGGTTGTCAGAGTTTTACCTCCTGGCAACATCTAAGGTCATATCAGGACGGGTACCAACTTGTGACAGTGCACGCTCAAAACGACTTCATCGTTTTGCCCCACTGGGAGACCAGGCTGCCAGCACCATGATCGGATGACCCACTCAGTCACATTATCCTGACACTGAGCTAGCCAGTCCTTGCTTTATCCTATTAATGCCCAGCGCCAAGCTAGGAAGCGACAAGTATCAATTTTTAAGTCATCAGTTTGACTCGACCAGGGTTCGAAACCGTGGGTTTGAATCCCGGGATATACCAAAACAGGAGACGGATGCTCAACTCATTCAGCCATCCTGTCTGGTCGCCATCGAAATAAGATGCATATAATGAGTTCTGTCTGAAGCGAATAATTAAATATCTCCGTACATATGTAACAAATATATTACATACATATTCTTTGAATAAATGCAGGTATATCTAATAAAGTAATCGTCTCCACAAATGGCTGCCGTGATTTTAATTCCACCCAAACCATTGGCTTTGGACCGTTTCAAATTTCTCGTCCACCCACTTATTGTGTGTTCTTTTTGTTACATTCCGTCAATAAAGATGGGGAAATTTAAATCGCAGACAATTACTTGTACTCGTTCCCCTGTTCCTTGCCACATTTTAGTGGCGCCAATCACTAGGCTAGATAGCGACAAGTATATACTTGTATGTCATTGGTTTAACTTGGCCAGCATTCAAACCCTGGGTTCGAGTCCCATGACTTGGAAGGAGGAGCAGTGAAATAGGGAAAAGTAGTTCTCCACGATTAAACTGTGTATAACTTACAGCGTCATCAAAGGCAAGTTGCTCTCACACCATGTCTATGTGGTGTGGGAGATTAAAAATCCCTTGGGTCGGTAAAAGTGTAGGCTCGGGCTTTCTATCGACAAACTGTCTAATGGTGAAAACAAGTCTATTCAGACTTGTCCATGATAGGCAGTATAAATCTTCAAAAGACGAAGAACTTCCGCTGCTTACAGGAAGACCAGACGGGGTGGCCGAATGAGTTGAGCGCCCGTCTACTGTAATGGGAGATGGGGCGATCCGAACCCATGTGTTTGTGGGTTCGAATCCTGGTCAAGTCAAACCAATGACTTAACAAATTATACTGGTCGCTTCCTATCCTGGCGGTCAGCATTATTTGGATAGGTCAAGGACTGGTTGGCTCAGTGTCAGGATAATGTAACTGAGTGGGTTATCAGGTCATGGTGCTGGTGGCCTGGTTTCCCAGTGGGGCAGCACTATAAAAGTCACCATGAGTGCGCACTTGGATCAATTCAGTACCCATCCTGATATGACCTTAGATGTTGCTAGGATGTCTATGGTGTCAGAATGTCAATTACAATTAATTCTGCATTGTTTCACTTTGATTATTTCCATTTATAATAAAAGTAACTTCGATTTAGAAGACTATTTTATGATAATCAACCCGTTATATATATCTTTATTGTTAATAGCAGAAACTATACAACTTTACTCAGTAAATATAACAATAAACAAGATGATATCAGGAGGGTACTGATTTGTAGCAGTGCACATATATTGTGACTTAATAGTGCTGCCCAACTGGAGTCCCATTCCACCATAACGACAACCCGATGTCCCACTCAGTCGTATTATCCTGAGACTGATCCAGCCAGTCCTTGCCTTGAACCAGTAATGCAGCTTACCAGCCAAGGGTTGCTCTAAGCATCAGCTTTTGGTAAGTCTTTGGTTTGACTCGGCCAATGTTTGAACCCATGACCTCTTATACCTCAGCAGTTATCAAATATCTGAATCATGTTGTTCTTAGTGTTTGAGCAAGGTACTCCTGAATTTTGGATTCACCTTCTTATGGATTATCCCAGAATGTCTTCTCTTGTTGTGCTTTATCAGTCATCCAAGATGGCAATGTGGACAGACAGCCTACATTAGCTGTCTTTGGTGCGTTAACCCCTCTTTGATAAGTCACCGCTCTTTCATGTGCAAAGGTTGATATTTACAAATCATGATAACTGATCTTGTGCATTCAAGATGGGTGCATCCAATCTCTGCTCATCGTTTTGATGTTCTTCCCAATTTGTTCTTGCTTTATTTAATGACGCCTCTAGAGCCCATTGAATTTTATCATCAGCTATTGGACATCAAACATATGGTCATTCTGACATATTTCTTTGGAGGAAACTCACTGCTGCCACATAGACTACTCTTTCCAATAAGCAGCAAGGGGTCTGATATATGCACTTTCCCACAGATAGGATACCACATACCACAACCTTTGATGAACCAGTTGTGGACCACTGGTTGGAATTGAAAATAGCCCAAACTGCAAATGTGTCCACTGAGCAGGATCAATAGGATGGCCAATACCTTCACAGGTGGACATTGTACCACCTGAGCTACATCACTCTCCCCCCTTGATGTTCTTCCACATCCAGTTGCAATTGTCGAAGGAGTTGTTGCTTTGGCCAATCTGACGAGAGATAATGGGTGTTGATGCGTGTTATGTATATTTCACACACAATTGATATCGGTGTTCACCATTTTCTCTTCGATGGATGCTGTCTTCGTATGTCAGGGACATGAGGTGAAGCTTGTGGAGCTCAGGTAGATTCACTGTCTCACTGATCACACACACTCTATGGAGATGCCCATTGCAATGCCTGCACAAGTTGTCTGATAAAAGTGATATCAGCATGACCTTAATCTAATATCACTCTTGGTTGTACCATATGATCCTTATTGCATTGCTCTGGGGTGGGTTTATTTGTTGGGGGCGGGGAGGGTAAACAATATTCTTCTTCTTCAGAATAACATATTCGTCAAAGCTAAGGCAGTGGTCGTCATCGCAATTTTGTGTTGGGGGGATGGGGGGAAGGGGTACAAAATGTTCTTTTTCAGAATAACATATTTGTCAATGCCAAGGCCCTGGTTTGTTTTTATTGGTGGGGGTGGGGTGGGGAGGGGAGTATATAAGTGGTGTTCTTCAGAATAACATATTCATCAATGAGGAGGTACCAGCCTTTATTGGGTGTGCGTGATTATAGTATGTAACAAAAACAGTGTCGTTATTTATACTCATATAATGCCTTAATTATCGCTCATAGCAATCACTGTGTCTTGACTGCGAGTCTATGGAGACTAGGCTTCAGGGTGATCGGCGCGACTTTATGGAATTGATTGGCAGACGATGTAACAAACACAACATCTTCACATTTAAATCCGCCCTCAATACTAGCTAATGTTTATACTAGCTTTCGATGACCAATAATACGTATTTATCCTTCAACTATTGTAGCCAAGTCGTAATTATGTCAGATCATGGTTTTATCGCACTGCGTCGTTGAATGGTTCTTGCTAGTGACCAGGTCACGGCGCTCTATTAAATTTACATTCTTGTTAATATGTAGATAGGCCTAATCAGGTCATCTCATGCACATGCCATCGGTTGTTGCTAGGATGTCAAACCTCAATCAATCAGTTGTTTAGCCCCTCCCGTGTCCATCCATCCCCACACTCCCCACCATCCCCCATCTCCCATCCCCCACCCTCCCCACCATCCCCCATCTCCCATCCCCCACCCTCCCCTCCCATCCACTCACATTTTCCAACTGTCACACATGCACACCGACCCACCTACCCACCTACCCACCTACCCACTCACCCGCCTACTCACCTACCCACCTACCCACCTACCCACCCACCCACTATCTCCCTCCACCTGCTCCTATTTTACCCGGAGTCCCTAAAAGCCTCCCCGTGCCTTAGTTTGGTTCCCGGTCGAGTCAAACCAATGACTTTAAAATTGATACTTGTCGCTTCCTATCCTGGCACTCGGCATTAATAGGATAGGGTAAGGACTGGTTAGCTCAGTGTCAGGATAATGTAACTGAGTGGGATATCGGGCCATGGTGGCAGTGGCCTGATTTCACAATGGGGCAGTACTATAAAGTCACAATGAGTGCGCACCGTCACAAGTCGGTACCCGACCCAATATGATGGCAGATTTAGTTTAAACATGGTAGACATGGTTTCATATCGGCCTGGATGGCGTTTGTCAGTTTGTGTCTGAAGACTTTATATATATAATTCCTCCAGTGTGTGTGTCGGGAGGGGGGGGGGGCACCCACCAATTACCCAAAAGCTGGGAGTGGGCGCCACCAATTCGCCAAGGAGGAATATATATATATATATATATATAAAAACACCACGGGTTGTTGCTCTGGGTGCAGCTGGCAAGCAAGTGACGAGTCCAGTGCACCTTGGTCAGGGCAGTGCGTATGCGGATGCAGCGCCACGAGTTCCCCTGGTGTCGAACCCAGGAACCACAAGGGTGGCAATTTATCAAAGAAGTAGTATAGCGGGAGTCTTTCTGCCTTACATCTGCATACAGGTCTGTATACGCGCTATATATATATACAGTGTATGTTCCCCTTGCATTTATACTCATATAATGCATGACCCTACACATATATGAAGAGTTCAGACACAAATCCCCATAAACGCCATTCGAAAAGATTACATAAAATATTAAAGGTTATTTTAATTCCCACTAACTCCACGTTGGTTGTGAAGAAATGGTTATGGGGTAATGAACAAAACTAAATAGGGAGGTAAAATAATTAACGTTTGGAAGGTTGGACTCCAATGTTTATCTCAATATTCGGATTGGCATTTATGAGGTTTTGCGCCTGAAATCTTCATTCATATCTAGATGATATGAAAGAGGAGTAGTGGTGAAAGGTCAGGTGACCGGAAGCAGACCCTCGTCACGGGTTCACTGGGTATAAACCAGCCTGCATATGCAGGCAGTATGAAGGCAGGTTGACACAGATGCAGGCTGGAGCCTACTCCGAAGTTATTAACGGCGATGGTATTAAGTCTGATGGAGCACTTCTATAAAATGGGATTGGATATTTCGATCGTTCTTGTTTGTTGTTGTTTTACGTCCTAGCAACATGTAAGGGTAAATCAGGACGGGGGATATTTAGATGGCTGAGGGTCAGTCCATACCAGCTAGTACTCACCACTTAATGGATCACTATCAGCTAGAAGACGCCATCAAACTTACCTAAAAGACAAAAGGAAGGAAATGGCTGTTAGATACATTCAGTGTAGCATTTGATGTTGTCGTATTTAAACAATTATTCAATAATGTTCTGTTCACATAGAACTATTTCATGTGACATCAGCACAGGTATCTAGGTCAGTTCCCGCACCTTTTGGCTGCAGGATGACACACTGTGACACTGCAAACTCAATGGCTATGAGCAATCTTCATCCAGAAAAAGTGAAATATCTCTAAAACCACACCACTTAGAAATAAACTGCTTGGAAGACATATAGAAAACATATTCAATGAATAGATTCTATTAAATGTATATGTTTAGGGTTCTGCATTTCTATTAAGTTGGAATAAAATAGACGTTTTGCACTGCGCGTACTGGCAAACTCAATGCATTGTCAATGGTGGTGAGCAATCTTCATACAGAAAAAGTGAAGTATCTCTAAAACCACACCACCTAGAGACAAACCGCTTGGTATACATATAGAAAACATGTTCAAAGAGTAGATTATATTAAATTTATAGGGTTAGGGTTGTGCATTTCTATTAATTTTGAATAAAATAGACGTTTTGCACTGCTCGTACGGGGAAACTCAATACATTGTCAATGGTGGTGAACAATCTTGAATTATATTCATACAGAAAAAGTGAAATATCTCTAAAACCACACGACCTAGAAACAAACCACTTGGTAGACATATAGAAAACATGTTCAAAGAGTAGATTATATTAAATGTATGGGGTTAGGGTTGTGCATTTCTATTAATTTAGAATAAAATATACGTTTTGCACTGCTCGTACTGGGACAGTCAATACATTGTCAATGGTGGTGAGCAATCTTGAATTATATTCATACAGAAAAAGTGAAATATCTCTAAAACCACACGACCTAGAAACAAACCACTTGGTAGACATATAGAAAACATGTTCAACAAATAGATTATATTAAATGTATAAGGTTAGGCTTCTGCATTTCTATTAATTTTGAATAAAATAAACGTTTTGCACTGTGCATACCGGCAAACTCAATGGCAGTGTGGCTTCGTTCTGGAGCCAAACTGCGTGCGCATACACGATGTTAGTAAACATTGAAATAGGTCTATAGGTGGTTGAATTGGTCAAGCACTGGCCTCCAGTTCAGCAGGTCGGGATTTTGGTTCCCGGTCAAGTCAAACCAATGACTTATAAAATTGATACTTGTCGCTTCCTAGCCTGGCTTTCGGCATGAATAGGATAGGGCAAGGACTGGTTGCCTCAGTGTCAGGATAATGAATTTCAGAGGGATATCGGCTGTTGGTACCAGTGGCCTGATTCCCTAATGGTGCAGCACTATAGAGTCACAATGAGTGCACACTGTCACAAGTTGGTAGCGGTCCTGATATGACCTTAGATGTTGCTAGGATGCAAAACTCCAACAGCAAACCAGAGATTGATCAGGAATGATTGTTAATCCTGGTTGCTTTTAAGTGACTGTCATACTATGCCGGATTGAGCAATGGACAGAATTGTCTAGTCCGGTGGTGTTTGGGCGTGATAGTATCAAAATGTATTAAAATGTGTCAAAATGTTGCAATATCGGGTCAAAGGACGCCGGACAAACGGACATGAAACGGACATGAAACGGACATGAACGGATAACCATCGGTTGATAAGCGGACTAAATGGACTGAAACCGGACAAGAAACATAGATGTCAATCCGGCGACATCCGTTCCATGTGATAGTACCAAAATGTTTCAAAATGTTGCGATATCGGGTCAAAGGACGCCTGACGAACGGACATGAAACGAACATGAAACGGACATGAAACGGACATGAAGCGGACATGAAACGGACATGAACGGATAGCCAATAGATGATAAGCGGACTCAAACCGGACAAGAAACCTAGACGTCAATTCAGCGGCATCCGTTCCAAGTTTTGTGCATGTTCAAAACTTCTAACGGATCGGGCCGGATATCAACGGATATCAACGGATATGCAACGGATATGCAATGGACACAAACCAGACTTTGCCGGATATCAATGGACTTTGTTCGGTTTCCTTCCGTCTCCCCAATCCAGAGAGGTGTGACAGCCGCTTTAAGGTTGATGTGTTAGCAAATGGTAAAAGCCTTCAAATGTAGCAATGTTAAATTCAGCAGAATTTATGTTATCTCCGTATCACTGAACACCAAATTTTTAGCATATTGAGTAAAACCTCTCTAAATCGAGCGATATCATGGGACCGACTTTAAATGGTCCATTTAGGGAGGTGGTCAGCCTAGGGAGTTGTTTTTATCAGTACAATAGTTTTGTATAGGCGATCTTTTGGGACCCAAGTCAAGTGATCGGTATAGGGGAGTGGTCGATCTGTGGAGGTGGTTGGTTAGAGAGGGTTTACTGTATACATAATTATACAGATAGGAATGATAGGTAGGCATCCCACCAGAGAGCTGATGTACCCACTGAAGTACTTATGAAATTATCTCTATTTTTTTTAAACATAGCCATTTTAATAAGCAAAATCCAAAAGTTAAGCTAAGTAAAAAAGTTGTGATATCTAATTGTAAAGACGACGGGTGGCAGTGTGAGTGGTGTGGACACGCTAATAAGAAATCAATACAGGTAAGGAAGGAAAGTAGATAAAGAGTGAAAGGCAGGAGAGTGAGACTCCCTCATTTATTACTTTTATAGGTTCCAGAACAAGATGGTGGTGATCACATGATCCAATCTTCCAATCCCTAACAAGCATTCCTCTATCCACCAATGAGGGTTCAATATCCCTGTTGCCAAGGCATGGTTAGGTCTGTCTCTGGGACAGGGATCCATAAATAACTCTTGAGGGGAGGGGGTATGTGAGGCAACTTCTCAAAGACTGTCCACCTAAGAAGTGACACTGTCTCTATACTATTTTACTATACAATTTCTATCCGTTATGAGTAATAGCATACCAACTCCACATATCCCTCATATGCCTTTGGTTTTATACTATTTACCATTTTATAGACAAGTTGCAATTTATTATAGTAGAGTTCATAAATCCCATCTCTCTGGTATTGGAAAATTTTTCGATGAGTATAAGATCCAAGTATCACTTGTACATAATGCTTAATGCATGATGCGAGTATGAATAATGAATTGTCTATTCCTATTTTGTACTCAACTATCAAATTGTAACTGACTCTACATGTGATGTACTGGTGGCGCCCCCAACGGCCTACTCCCTCAGTATCTTGGTATCTAAATATTGCTCACCACCTCTCTTGGCGCAAGTTATGTTTTATATTTATTGCATAGGGTATTGCACCGATGTGTATAACTTACGGCGTCATCAAAGGCCAGTTGCTCTCATACCATGTCTATGTGGTGTGGGAGGTTAAAAATCCGTTGGGTCGGTAAAAGTGTAGGCTCAGGCTTTCTATTGACAAACTGTCTAATGGTGAAAACAATCTATTCAGACTTATCCATGATAAGCAGTGTAAATCTTCAAGAAAAAGAAATAATCAAAGATGCGATGGCCAGTTATTTATGGTCTAATCTGGCAGACTGGATTGGCGAAAGAGTTGAGCGCTTGCTTCTCGTATGACAGGTCATGGGATTCAAGTCTTGAGTTTGGGCCAAAACCGAGTCAAACCGATGACTTAAATATTTATATCTATAACCGACCATGTGAAGCGCTCAGTTCAACACTTTACGGTGGATTCGGGTGAGTCGAGTATCAGCAGTGGACATGAATCACCACCGAGAAAGCCTTACCAATATACCTTTGGCTTTTAGTGATTCTATTTATAAATAAACCTGTCATCGTATTGCCTTTATTTGTTTTTAATGGCTGGATTTGTTACTGCGGGAAGGGCGAGGGGGGAGGGAGGAGGTGGAGAGGAGGGAGGTGATGGTGGGAGAGAGGCGGGAGGGAGGTGATAGTGGGAGGTGGAAGGGGAAGGTGAGAGTGAGAGGTGAGGGTGGGAGGTGGAGGGGGAAGGTGAGAGTGAGAGGTGGCAGCGGATGGGAGGAGAAAGGGACATGGGGGGAGGGAGGGGAGGGGGAGGGGAGATGGGGGAGGGAGGGAGCGGGAGCGGGAGGGAGGGGATAGGTAGGGTGAGGTGGGTGAGTGGGGGAGGGAGGGGAGGGAGGGGGAGAGATGGAGGAGGGCGGAGGGAGCTGGAGAGATGGGGAAGGAGTGGGGAGGGAGGGGGGTAGGGAGGTGGGAGGGATGGGGAGGGAAGGGGCGGTAGAGGGGGAGGGAGGTTGGGAAGAGGGGAGGGAGTGGGGAGGGAGGGGGGCGGTAGAGGGGGAGGGAGGTTGGGGAGAGGGGAGGGAGTGGGGTAGGGATGTGGGGGACGGTGGGGGGGAGGGACCAGGTGCTCCCGGATTCCTCAGTAAAACTGCTGCGTCATCATTGTGTATTCTGCACCGGAAGTAGTGATAGACCAGCACCCCGACCCACCCGACCTGTTACAACACACCACACATCTGAACCAGATACGTACACGACATATACTAAACACGCTACACACACCATGCACACCATGCACACCACGCACACATCACACACCACACATCTGAACCAGATATGTACATGACATATACTAAACACGCTACACACACCATGCACACCACACACACGCCACCCACCACACATCTGAACCAGATATGTACACAACATATGAAACACGCTACACACACCATTCACACCATGCACACGCCACACACCACACATCTGAACCAGATATGTACACAACATATACGATACACACGACACACACCATGCACACCATGCACACACTACACATCTGAACCAGATATGTACACAACATATGAAACACGCTACACACACGCTACACACACCATGCACACCACACACACCACACACCAGACATCTGAACCAGATATGTACACAATATAAACGATACACAATACACACACCATGCACACCACACACTACACACCACACATCTGAACCAGATATGTACACAACATATACAATACACACTACACACACCATGCACACCACACACACACCACACACCACACATCTGAACCAGATATGTACACAACATATATGATACACACTACACACACCATGCACACCACACACACACCACACACCACACATCTGAACCAGATTTGTACACAACATATACGATACACATTACCCACACCATGATGACACCATGCGCACACCACACACCACACATCTGAACCAGATATGTACACAACATATACGAAACACGCTACACACACCATGCACACCACACAGTTTGTGGTCGCTTATATCCCAGCTTCTAGTGCCCCATTTTGTGCATGGTTTGTATTAGGTCTATTGTTGAGCTATTGTTGCTTAGCCTTGTGCTTTCAGTGATGAGTGTTGTGCGTTATGTGTTGTGCATTGCGTGTTGCATATCATGCATGTCGTGTACTCCGCCTGTTGTGCACTGCATGTTGCGCGCGACACGTTTTGCGTGTTGCGCGTTGCGAGTTGTACGTTGTTGTGCGTGTTGCGTGATCTGTGTTGCGTGTTGCCTAATGTTCGTTACATGTGGTGTGTTCTGCGTTGTGTGTTGTGCGTTGTGCGTTGTACGTTGTGCATTGTGCGTTGTGCGTTGTGCGTTGTGCGTTGTGCATTGTGCGTTGTGCGTTGTGCGTCGTGCGTTGTGCGTTGTGCGTCTTGCGTCGTGCGTCGTGCGTCGGGCGTCGTGTGTTGTGCGTTGTGCATTGTGCGTTGTACATGTTGTGTCATGTGTGTGACATGGCACATGAGGCGTGTTGCATGGCGGTGTATGTTGCACGCGGTGCGTTTTGTGTGTTGTGTATTGCCCGTTGTGCTTGTTCCGTCATATGTGTGTCGTGGCACATGGAGCGTTGTGCACACTGCTTTATGCTTTACACATGCGTGTGTGTGGCGTAAAGCTTGTTGCATGACACGTGTTGCGTGTTGCGCGTTGCATGTTGCGTGTTGCGGAATGCGGTGTGCATGGCGTGTGGCGTGTGGCGTGTGGCGTGTGGCGTGTGGCTTGCATCACATCACCTAGGTGTGTGTCGGTGTACAGGTCAGAGCTCAGTGAAATGAAGGAGTCAATAGCTGGATCGATAGGCATGCACCTCTGCTGTATTGTCTGAACATGAGCACATCACTTAGATAGATTCCACTTTGGTTATCCTTTGGCACCAACCATTAGGGGCCCCATACTAATCCTGGCGGTCAGCCATAGCAACCTGACACCCCCAGTCAGTAATGGACCAGACCGCCCATATATCTCACGTATTACTTATTGTATGACAAAAAAAACCTGGAAAATTACAAAAAAACTAACATAGGCTATTACTAACAACCAAAATTGCAGAAGGCTGACCCGAGCAGACACAGGTAAACACTCCTGGGCAAAGGAACAGATCAAGACAGCACCACAGCTGTCCAGCGTTGAAAACAAGCACCCTGACAGGAGCTTATACGTTATGGGCAGAGTAAATACCTCGTCAATAAAAAAAAAAATTTAAATAAAAAAATGAACACAAGTAACACAAGGCTCTACTTATTATCATTTCATGTTCTGCTAATGTAGCCTGTTTAAATACCAAACTAACTGTTGGTTCCACATCAGTGGTCATTTGATCTTCCTGCTAATGTAGCCTGTTTAAATACCAAACTAACCATTGGTTCCACATCAGTTGTTATTTCACATTCCTGCTAATGCAACTTGTGTAAATACCAAACTAACTGTTGGTTCCACATCAGTGGTCGTTTGACCTTCCTGCTAAAGTAGCAAGTTTAAATACCAAACTAACTGTTGGTTCCACATCAGTTGTTATTTCACATTCCTGCTAATGTTGTATGCTTAAATACCAAACTAACCATTGGTTCCACATCAGTGGTCATTTCACGTTCTGCTAATGTACCATGTTTAAATACCAAACTAACTGTTGGTTCCACATCAGTGGTCATTTGACCTTCCTGCTAATGCAACTTGTGTAAATACCAAACTAACTTAGTGAGAGTGATGTTGTTTAAGTTATAGACTTATTTATGTAGATATTAGTGACAGTGATCTTGTTCAAGATGTAGACTTAATTGTGTATATTTATATTAGTGACAATGATGTTGGTCAAGTTATATACTTATTTATGTATATATATATATATGTGTATATATATATATATATTAGTGACAGTGATACTGGTCCATTTATAGACTTACTGTATATGTCAAAATAGAAGCATGCTACCCAATAGAAGCACACCCCCCATTTCCAGATTGAAAGCACACACAAATTGACCATCATATTCAGACTGAATGCACATAACATAAGACAATCCCACTTTATTTCAGAGGCACTACACAAACAAATAGAAATTTATGACAAAAACAAATCCATGAAATTCTTTAACTTTGAATAGATGCACATCCATGTGTCTGCACTCATGCAGCACGCGTCTATTGGGACATATCTATAGGTATATATATATATAAATATACATTTGTTCAAGTCGCTCAGTTATAGACATACGCAAGCGTACATATTAATAACCCTGACATTGCTCAGGTTGCCTTGATGTACACATCTTATTGTGGCGTTCCTATTGTACCGGTGGTAATGGCGGCATTGTCTGGCATTATATGAGCTGGGAGCTGGCCGGCTGCTGGCACTGACTGCGCATGCTCTGTGTGCCGCTGCCAGCACAAGCTGTCACGTGACCAGACAGGTGTTGATCGCTTTCATAATTGTCGTGAGATCCTCGTGCATATAGCTGTTCATTATCCATAAAGCAGTTATTGCCTGACATGGCATTTCAGGCACCAAGGCTTCTGCAATATGCGGGGAGCGGGACGTAGCTCAGGTGGTAGAGTGTCCACCTGTATAGGTGTCAGGTCTATTTCTGGGCAGTTTGGCCTATTTTCCATTCCAACCAGTGGTCCATAACTGGTTCATCAAAGGCAGTGGTATGTGCTGTCCTGTCTGTGGGAAAGTGCATATAAAGGAGCCATTGCTGCTTACAGCAGGGTGTCAGTCCCCACTGACACTCAAACACATTTGACTAAGTTGCGTTGATTTTTTGGCCCTGCGCCAACGGTTCTACACTGCAGAGAGTATGCATGACCTTTTTACTAAGGTAAACATTTTAGCCTTTTTGAGGGCAGCTGGACTGTACCACCTCATATAATTTACTAAATAGATTCTATCAATTATTAATAAAACCTTTCTTTTTCTATGGGAATTTGTTTCCCTTGACCACAAATATATGATTGTGAGCTTTCTAATTTAATGAGTGTCTATTGGCACATAATTGATTGTCTGCTTTTACATGTCAAAGCGATGGTTTGAACAAAAAACAAACATTTCTAGCCGTGAATATGGCCTAGGCTGCCGACACGGCGTAAAGCAACCACCAATCAATCAATCAATCAAGCTTACAGGAAATAGTAGCCTATGGGCGTCGGTGGGTTTCCTCCAAAGAAATATGTCAGAATGACTGTATATTTGACGTCCAATCGCCGATGATATGAAAATGAAAGTGCTCTAGAGGCGTCATTAAGTAAAACAAGCTTTATTTTTCTGCAATTTGCATGCAAGTTGACTAGACATGGTGGATGAATGAGTTGAGAGCCCGCCTCCAGTTTTGGTAGATCGTGGGATTCGCAACCCAGAGTCAAAATCAATGGGTGAAAACTGTATACTTCTCGCTAGCTAGTCTGGTGCTTGGCATCAATAAGATAGCGCAAGGAGCAGTGGAATGGTGAAGACCACTATTAGTTGTCTGTGTTTGAAATTCCCCATCATTAATTAAGTTATGTTTCAACACACCAAAATAAAATTGAGGCTCTCTTAAAAATATATATATAAAATATTATGAAACCAATAGATTACATAACGCTAACACTGTCTCTTAGTTGTTATTCACGCTATTCACGCCGCGGCCATGTTGAAACCAGACCGAGGGCACTTACGCGTCGGTGAGGCGCCGCTGTATGTAAAGTGATGTGAATACTTTTTTGTTGACCAAAACCTCTCGAAATCACTCAGATTTTAGGGATTTCATTTTGGAAAGTAACATATTCATCTTTGCACACCTGTTTTCTATCTATTGGCCAATTTTCACGAAGATTGGGTGACCCTTGCATGGTGATTTCTCCCATTCTTTAACTACAATGTGACTGTCAACTTCAAGTCTGCATAGTTATGGTGGTATCATGTAATGCAGCACTGTCAGCGTAGCTATCTGTGCAACACAGTTAAACAACTAGTCTTAGTAATTACAAATTAATAAAAGCTTTAAAAGCATTAAACAATTTTTTTTTTAAATATTTATATTAAGAAAGTTATGCAATTTTGAATTTAGGGAAAGATTGGCAGCCAAGGTGAGTGACTTTGTTGACATTGCCTACTGATCATCACTCAATCTTCCAATAAATAGAAAAAAGGTATGCAAAAATGAATATGATAGTTTGAAAAGTAAATATCTTCAAATTTTACTCCTTTAATTTATGTAGTAGTTCATACACATCGGCACACAGTAGTGTCTTATGGCAATTTCCAATACCGACGCTCACTCAGCCTCGTTCTGATGACGAATTAGGTCGCGCATGAATAGGGTGAATTGCCAGAAAAGAGCTGAGTTGAATGTCCTTGACCTTTTGAGGAACGGCAGTACACTTAGCTACTACTACCACTCACACTGCCTCAGCTCACATTTGCAATGGAACCATATGGGATCCTGTGCAGAAGCGCAGGTGGTGTGCCCGACCTCTGATTAGTTTCCTTGTAGGGTGAGGGTGGGTGGAATGTGGAATTAGGTCACACTGCACCTGGTCATGCAAAGGGCTCGGTGAGGGAACCAACACCGGGTATCAAACCGGAACTGCAGAGCGGTTTTGGCGTGCAATAAGGATAAGATGAACTATGTGTGTATGTGCTGTATAATATATTATGGGAATATAAACAAGGACACTACCACTTACCGGTTACCATATCTGTATTGGTTATAATTTGTTATAGGTCCTGCTTCTGCCACAGTGGCGCCACCTGGGATTGGCTCGTGCCCATCGTGATACCACCTGCGTTTGGTCACTCCCACTCCCATACCCCCGCACTCCCACACCACAATCATACCACACGCACACTCACACTCCCGTAACCCCACACTCCCACACCACAATCATACCACATGCACACTCACACTCCCATAACCCCACACTCCCACACCACAATCATACCACACACACACTCACACTCCCATACCCCCACACTCCCACACCACAATCATACCACACACACACTCACACTCCCATAATCCCACACTCCCACACCACAATCATACCACACACACACACTCACACTCCCATACCCCCACACTCCCACACCACAATCATACCACACACACACACTCACACTCCCATACCCCCACACTCCCACACCACAATCATACCACACACACACACTCACACTCCCATACCCCCACACTCCCACCCAAATCATACACAACACACTCACCTCCCATACCTCCCAACTCCCACACACAATCCACCCACTCCACACTCCCACACAACCACACATCCACACACCCACACACCCACACACCACACACCCACACCACAACATACCCACACCCACACACACCCACACACCCACACACCCACACACCCACACACCCACACACCCACACACCACACACCCACAACACCCACACACACCACAACCACCCACACCCAACACCCACACACCCATACACCCATACACCCATACACCCACACACCCACACACCCACACACCCACGCCGGTTGTGGCGACCTGTGCGCAGTTTCAGTTCAACAACCCAAAAGCCGCAACCCCGTGTTATCACCAGCCCCACACACCCCACACACCCCCACCCCCCACACCCACACACCCACACACACACATCCACATACCACACCCCGCCCACAAACACACATCCCCCCCACACACACAGATCCCCACACACACCCACGCGCACACACACACATACATAATCCCACACCCACACATCCCCCCACACACATCCCCCCACCTTCACCTTCCCCACACACACAGAGATCCCCACACACACATACACCCCAATATAAATGTGTGTACACATATGCATCATAAGAAAAAATCCTCCGGTGCGACTGACACTGGTCAACCTCCGGTTGAGGAGAGGTAGGCCCAGATGGCACCACCGGTACTGTGCTGCGTCTTACAGAGAATAACAATAATCATAATAATAAGTAATCTTCCCTTCTGTATCTTTATACTCACATACTATGCTATGCATCACATATATATATATATATACAAATTCCAGTGCACGAGTGACAATATGCGTGCCACTGGTGAAGTCAGAAAGGGCCACCCATAGAGTAGTACACATGACAACAGTGGTTAGTTAACGGTGCTAAATAAAGGAACGTCCCTTGATACTTATTACTTGCATAATCCTTGTACATCACGTATATGTATATAACAAAAATAGCCAACATTGTTCCCGCGTGTTAACTTAGACACTTAGAGCCCGTTACAACTCACCACCCTACTCTCTCTCTTCCCGCTCCACCCTCTCACCTCTCTCAGTGCATGAATTATACATGCATTATATAGATATTATATTTTAATATAAATAACACAAATATTCATCGTTGTCCTCGTGTGTTAAAATTACAGCCCATATTACGCGCACCAGGTAAAACCCAATACTCCCCACCCTCACCCACCCTTTCCCCCAGCCCCCCTTCTCCCTCCCTTCACCCCGCCCACCCCTCCCCCATCCGCCCGTCCGCGTGGCGCCTCCTCGCGGTGCGCGGCCGCTGAAATCACTCCACTAGAATATTCACGTGGGTCGCGGATTGTGTTGCTCCCGTCTGGCCGCCGGCTCGACCTGCTGGCCGCCGGGTAACCTGGGCCTGACCCCTGTCTCCATACACTACTCACGGAAGGACTGGGAGGCTGGCACCACAGGGGCCGGGGTCGGGACGGGGCTGGACCGGGGCCGGGGGCGGGGCTGGGGCGCGGCTGATGCGGGGCTGGGCCGGAGCTCGACCTGCTGGCCGCCGGGTAACCTGGGCCTGACCCCTGTCTCCATACACTACTCACGGAAGGACTGGGAGGCCGGCCGGGCAGGGGCCGGGGTCGGGATGGGACTGGTCTGGGGCCGGGGGCGGGGCTGGGGCGGGGCTGGGGACGGGGCTGGGTCGGGGCTCGACCTGCATGCCGCCGGGTAACCTGGGCCTGACCCCTGTCTCCATACTCTACTCACGGGAGGACCGGGAGGCCGGCCGGGCAGGGGCAGGGTCGGGACGTGGCTGGTCCGGGGCCGGGGGCTTGAGCAGAAAAGCATGTGTAAGCCACGAGTGGCCAACACGGCAGCGGCTAAGGACCACTTGGTCCCGCCGACCTCCCGCATGAGTCTGTGGTGGCTTTCCCACAGATGGTTCAATTTCTTTAAGTTTATTGATGTTTTCATCCCACTCATGTTGCCATTTGGATTTTATGTGGGTGGCTATTAGTGGTTTCAGATCAGAGTGAGGGATCAGACACGGTTCAAGATCACAGTTCAGGGCCTTCTTCGCAGCCCGATCAGCTCGTTCGTTTCCTTGCATGCCAGCATGGCCAGGCACCCAGCACAGGTGGATATCATACCCATCTGTTGTCAGTTGGTTCATTTTATAAATGACCGTTGCTAGAATAGGGTGATTCGTTTTCAGTCGAACAGCCAGGAGACAAGAGAACGATGGGGCTAGGGACGGGGACAGGCATGGGCTGTGCAGAGGCTGGGGCTGGGGACCGTGACATGCATGGGCTGGGCAGAGGATGGCGCTGGGGACCGGGACATGCATGGGCTGGGAATGGCCGGGACTGGGGTCGGGGACGGGGCGGGGCCGGGCAGAGGATGGCCAGGGGGGCCGGGGACGGAGCCTGGACCTAGGACTGGGACTGGGCCGGGGCCGGGGCCTGGGCGGGGGCCGGAGCTGGGGATAACCTGGGGTTGTGTGGAGGCTGAGAGGGAGCGAGGATGGGGGGGGGGGGGGCGGTGTTATGGGGGAGGTGATAAGCCGGGAGGGGAATGGGGCAGGGGGAAGCCGGAGGTGGGAGGAGGTGGGAAGGGAGGTAAGTGGGAAGGTGTGTGTACGTTAGAGGGGAGATGGGTAAGTTTGGACTGGGTGGTATAGGAGGTTTGTGTTGGAAGTCGGGAGCGTAAGTCGAGATGGGCGTGAGTGGAACTGTGGTATGTGGGTGGTGTGGGGGTGGTCGGGGAGGTGTTGGGGGGGGGGGGGTAGAGAAGAAAACGATGTGGGGAAGTCTAGGTGGACGGAGGATAGCGGGGGGTGGGGGTGGAGGGGCAGCCTCATTAAGACTCCTCAGATCAAAGTCCCACAAATATCCACAAGTCTGAGATGTGAGTCTGTTTTATTATCCATAATTACCTCATCCTTGTATTTATGGTGACTGAAGCTTATTTAGTCATCAGACAAAGTGGCAGCATGAGTTGAGCACCCGCTTTTCATGTTTGGCAGGTTGTCGGATTGTATTCGAACCATTGCCGAATTAGACCAATGACTTAAGAATTGACACTTGTCGCTCCCGAGCCTTGTCCTGGGCTTTTTTTTCTAGGTCGGACTCCTAATCTGAAGGTCGGTGATTCGATTCCCCGATTCCCCGTGCCCCCACCTCTGCCAATTTGGATTTCCCCCGCTGTGTATAACTTACAGCATTATCAAAGGCCAGTTGCTCTCATGCCATGTCTATGTGGTATGAGAGGTTAGAAATCCCTTGGGTCGATAAAAGTGTAGGCTTGGGCTTTCTATTGATAAACTGTCTATTCAGACTTATCCATAATAGGCAGTATAAATCTTCAAGAAAAAACAAGGAAAAACTAAAATTTAAGTCGTATAACCTATCTTGTACAATCTTATAATATCTATAAACTGAATATCATTTATGCCCTGATTGGTCTGAAGGGGCGGAGAGGGGAGAGGGAGTATGGTAGTGGGTTGTAACGTGCTGTAAGTTAACATGCGGGGACAATGTTGGCTATTTTTGTTATGCAGCAACAAATGTTATATGTGGCAACCAATGCTTAATAAGTGCATCAGTGTCTAAGTTAGATATGTAGAATTAAATCTAGATAATTGCTTTGCTTTTGAAAAGATTACACTTTCATCAGACCCTGTAGCTTGACATAAAACAATGACAGTAACTCAAAAACCAACGGGGTGTGGAACTTTGAAATTTGGACGGCGTTTTGATAACACGACGCGGCCGGGCGTTGGTCCGGGGGACACCTGAAAGACCACGTGACCGGATGAGGTCACGTGCACAAAGGAATCAAAGGGACGATCCCATTGGGTGGCAGACAGACCACGCGATCGACGGCTTATAGGGCACGTCACGTGACCCTACTCGATGCAGGCGTCTCAGCGCCCCATGCAGACACCCCCCCCCCTCCCTCCAGCCGCCCGCCCCACCGAAGCCAGCTACACCATCCCCTCTCACTACACCACCAACTCCACCGTAACCAGCTACACTGTCACCCTCCCAATAACACTGCTCCCTCCCAGCTACACCCTCAGGCCTTTTATCAACCAGCTACACCGTCCTCCTCCCATTTGTATACCCCAGCTACACCCCTTAGCTACACACCCATTGACACCCCCACATATACCCCAAACCGACACCCCTCAGCTACATCCGCACCTAGACCCTCACCTACAACCTCACGTACACCCCAACCTACACCCCCCACTTACACACCCACCTACACACCCACCTACACACCCACCTACACCCCACCTACACTCCCACCTACACTCCCACCTACACTCCCTCCTCCATCCC